>KZ068039.1:49161-59743 GCA_002091845.1 Anopheles cracens
CGACAAGGGGCTGGATTACTTTCCGATCCGTTAAAATGCAATGGAATCAAGTACCGATGATTTATTGGTTGTTTATTTCTTCTTTTCTCTCGTTGCAGGTACGTTCACGGCAGCTGCATAGTGGTATTAAGAGAGGGTGCTTCTTCGAGCCACCGAAACGGAGGGTTGGCATGGGGATCGCCAGCTTGGTTGCGATGTTTCTTGCTGGCAGCAATTTCTTGATCAAGATTTGCTATGGTAAGGACCCACCGGTTTGTTGAGGAAAAGACAAAGTCGAGCGTTCCCTGGAGAACAACTACGATTTTTAAGGCAAGGGGATATAGAGTGGAAGCGAAGCCTTTCCGATGCTTTCATATTGCTGAAGTGTAGTTCCTTTTTCTCGCTGGATGGGTATTTCCGATGGTTTCGCTTCCGGCTCCAGGTGAGGATTACATTCAAGGATTCCAATTTCAAGATGCCTTCGTTCTGGATCGTTTTGCAAACAATAAATATGAAAGGTAAACTAACTTCTGTGCGATTGGATCATATCTGCTTGAGCTATCCTGTTGTTAGAAACACCACCGGAAGGTGACATTATGACGGTGAAGAATGGCAAAACTTTCAATTAGTTGGTTAGCTTGAAATTCGAAGGAAGTAAGTGTAAGCATGCTTCAATAAAGTAGAAGGAAAAACATCATTTCTCAGATATTTTTTTGATAAGAATATTAAAAATATATAATTGTCGACGCACGATGTAAAGGTGTAGGTTTAAAGGGGCCGAGGAAGGCCAAGAAACAATCAAATTTGTGGTTCATCGATCGTTTCTCGGCACCGCATTACTGAACCGCGTTAGCGTGTTTCGGGGAAAGGTGCTCCGCAGAAGGCGTTCAACATGGCCCATTGCACCCAGGTTGAACAACATGGCATACAATAGGCCGCCCTGTGGCCCACGTTACAGAAGGGTGAAGTGAAACTCGAAAGGAAGTGAGTAAACCGACGGCAAAAGCAAACGAAACGGCCGGAAGTGGATGTTCTCATTTTGCTTCCACACTGACCACATCCTTGGACGTTTGAACGAACGCCAACTACTTTCATACTATTTATCGCCTGAGACATGTTTTTGCTATTTAGCTTTTACGGTTTTTTGTGTATGTAAGTAAACGCTTTCGAACAACCTTCTTAAGTATGTAGAATAAACAAACAGACTTGGTCTGAATAAAGTAAGTAAGTTAGAAGGACAACTGAACAAATAATAGTTGATATAAAATGCTGAGGATTATAAACATACTCAGTGTTTTGTTATAATATTTTTGTTCTGAAGACTTTCTTATCTTTTGTGAATTCTGTTAAATAACGAAAACGTTCTATATACGGCGCTTGCCGGAGGGAAAAAAGATGAAGAAATTTGGCAGCAAAATATGTTTTCCTTTGGTACTGTGCAGTAGAAGGTCACTCTTCCGTCTACAGTTGTTTGGTACCCTTTACTACTGCCAGGTATCATAATCATTTCAGACCGACGTATACGTAATCGTGCACAAACGAACTAGAAGATGCGGTTCCACAGCTTAAAACTCTGGCACAAGACATGCTGTGATGACCGTTTGAAAATCAATACGATGTGGTTTACGTTATTTGGGAAGCCGATTGGTAGCACGTGACTCCGGAAACAGTCCAATGTGTGGAATTTATATGTTGTTCACGTCTGAGTTCAACCAACTCCGAATCCAAAAATGTGTTAAAGCATTTCATAGTTCGTGACAGACGCTTCGCACATTCTATGCGTAACAAACTATGACCGCCCTGTGCGAGTTGCAATGGATGTTCCTTTCAGACGAATTTGTGTATTTGCGTGTAGGTATACATTTCCGTGCTGTTATTTGTCGACGCACGATGTAAAGGTGTAGGTTTAAAGGGGCCGAGGAAGGCCAAGAAACAATCAAATTTGTGGTTCATCGATCGTTTCTCGGCACCGCATTACTGAACCGCGTTAGCGTGTTTCGGGACAAACGGTAACACCAAATACTTCGCGTTCTCACACAGCACCTAATACTGCACACAACGCCATGCACGCCACCCACACATACACTTTAAAACTTAAGTTGCCACCCCGTTCCTCAACTAGTGCGGCACTTCCATGGCGAAACTGCATCGAAGCGCGGTCGTCGCACGGTTGATTACGACGTACTTACGCCGGAGTGTGACAGAAGCAACGTCGGAACGTGATGGTGGAAATGCCGTTGACACAGCAACGCTCCGGTGCGCTTGGAGGACAGATTTAAAATACGCGCAGCTACTCACTAATAGAACTGGTGTCGTTTCCGTTCCTCACCAGCTTTCACCATAGTATGGATCTGTAGTGGAGTACACGAATATTACTCGTTACGTATAATTTATGCGGTGCGTCACAATAGTGTTTGGAATATGCAATTGGAATAGTTTTGGTCTCAGTGGTCCTATGAAAGCACAAGGCATGCGGGTTAGAAAACGGTATGAGTTGTATTGTGTATGGCGCGACGAAATCAATACCACAGCCATCAAAACTTGTGCCAATTCATTCAAATTCCAGCGTGCGTGTGTTTGTGTCGAGCTCCTGCTGTGCGGTGACCGTGAATAACGAAAGGTGTCTCCCTTCGTGCAGTGAAACGTCGGTAGTGAAAATGCTGGCAGATCCTTCTTTTCGTAGCAGTGCGCGTGATAAATTATTGCAGTGAAGTTTACCATGAATCAATTTGACCTCGCGAGGAATCAGCTCTGGTTCGGGCGCGTTCGTTTTACGTTCGGTCTTCTGGCGAAATCGTTGGCCAGTTGGTGGCTGAACAGAAGCTCTCTCTCCTACGGGAGCCACGTTCGGTTAGTTCCACTTTCACAGCTCAAACGGTAACACCAAATACTTCGCGTTCTCACACAGCACCTAATACTGCACACAACGCCATGCACGCCACCCACACATACAAAAAAACGAACCCCCTGGAAAGCTGGTATCGCCGGCAGCGATGCACGAATCATCCCAGGGGTTGTCGCTACGGGCGAATTGGCTGGAAAAGTGGGGTGTTCATGCAGAACGACCGTGCGGACTAAAATCAATAATCAGACGAGGCAGTGTATGGCAGTGTGCAGCATTTCCCGTGGAAATGGATTGAGTGGGGGGTTTCTTCTAGAGTACCCGGGGAGCTCCTCCTCGTTGACAGCGATGCCGCCGGCGATAGATGCGGTTGATGTGTGTGTGGAGGGGGGTGGGGGGACGGGATCAGAATTTATCTTCATTCAATGTCACTCTACAGGCGTAAAGAAGTCACAACTTCTCTCAGGCCTTGGGTCACATCCTTTCAACGCCCTAATCCCTGGTTCGATTTGATTGTCAAACGTGCATAAGGACGGTGAAGTGTGTAGGAATGAAGATTTCCGTTTCCCTAAGACTATTTTCCATATTAAAAAGCCTAACTATATTTTTTTTGGACGGAGTTTTCCATGGTGAATTTGATGCAGTGAAAAAAGTGTTACTATTTTTTGCATAAAAAGAATAGATTGTACGTAGCAATGCTGTTTTTGTTTAAAGCCACGCTTTAATTATGTAATTTAAAAAACTTTCTTATATATAGAGAGATTTAATCGCGATTCGTGTTTGGTTAAAAATAAGCATTGATTTAGTCCCGAATCGTCGCCAAAGTAACGTGCCGGTTGGTTGCTTTTTTTTGGTTACTAAACGCGACGTTTACAATCCAAAACCTTTCCATGGTTTGGTCTAATCCCTTCGTCTACAACTCATGCCTCGTAGCACTAACACATTGGCAGTTGCGAAAAGCTCAACCATACGCTTGCTTGATTTGTGTGAACCTCCTCTGGCGGGAGCTTTTCATTCATTTCGCGTATCCTTTCGCCGTGTGTTGACAACACAGGTCAGATGGTTTTCCCGAACCGACGGTAGTCAGCGCGGTCGTGTTCGGTCCTCTGGTTCGGGCGCGTTCGTTTTACGTTCGGTCTTCTGGCGAAATCGTTGGCCAGTTGGTGGCTGAACAGAAGCTCTCTCCTACGGGAGCCACGTTCGGTTAGTTCCACTTTCACAGCCCAAACGGTAACACCAAATACTTCGCGTTCTCACACAGCACCTAATACTGCACACAACGCCATGCACGCCACCCACACATACACTTTAAAAAAAAACCTTTTACAGGACGAACCACAAAGTTTAATCAACGACATTTTCTGACACCAGCGTACGATTTCCACCATTTTCAGCGTTCTTTATCGCGCTCGTTGTTTGTGTGATGTCGCATAAAATAAAACTACCCCAACTTAAGCCCAACTGTGTACACAAGTTTATGCTGATCTCAGCTCATTGATGTGGTGTTCCGCCTGGCGGTCACGGCCACTATGCTTACCTTCACGTTTAACACGTGGTTTCCTCTGGTTTCCGATGGGGTCACCGTAAAGGAGAAACTGGTGTAGAGACGGCGGTGTTACAAGTCCTCCAAGCTTTGAAGATCGCCTGAAGATGAAAGTATTGCTCTATCTAGTAGTGGCAAAAGGCCAAGAAACAATCAAATTTGTGGTTCATCGATCGTTTCTCGGCACCGCATTACTGAACCGCGTTAGCGTGTTTCGGGAAAAGGAGCTCCGAAGAAGGCGTTCAACATGGCCCATTGCACCCAGGTTGAACAACATGGCATACAATAGGCCGCCCTGTGGCCCACGTTACAGAAGGGTGAAGTGAAACTCGAAAGGAAGTGAGTAAACCGACGGCAAAAGCAAACGAAACGGCCGGAAGTGGATGTTCTCATTTTGCTTCCACACTGACCACATCCTTGGACGTTTGAACGAACGCCAACTACTTTCATACTATTTATCGCCTGAGACATGTTTTTGCTATTTAGCTTTTACGGTTTTTTGTGTATGTAAGTAAACGCTTTCGAACAACCTTCTTAAGTATGTAGAATAAACAAACAGACTTGGTCTGAATAAAGTAAGTAAGTTAGAAGGACAACTGAACAAATAATAGTTGATATAAAATGCTGAGGATTATAAACATACTCAATGTTTTGTTATAATATTTTTGTTCTGAAGACTTTCTTATCTTTTGTGAATTCTGTTAAACAACGAAAACGTTCTATATACGGCGCTTGCCGGAGGGAAAAAAGATGAAGAAATTTGGCAGCAAAATATGTTTTCCTTTGGTAAAATTATGTGCATGTCAGGGTTGGTCTCGTGGCGTATGTCAAGACAGCATCTTGCTTGTCACATCCTACATCGGTCGTAATTTAAATTTTGACATTTATTATCATAGCAATGTTTTACGTACGAAAATATACATGAAGGAAGATATTACCTTATTTATCCCTTGCTGGGTGGTAAGGTATTTGTTATGTGAGTGTTATGCAATAATACAAATGTGTGTCAATTGTTGAAATAATGTGCAACCATAGTGGACTGTAGTGGATTGATAGATTTTTATATCTCCTACAATGTGCTTATTATTTTACAGAGCAGAGCCCACAAATAATATCCTATAACCCAAGCGTCTAATTAGTGGATAAGAGTGTTGCGGTGTATATCTGTGCTTTTATCGGCGAATGAAATCGTCATGCAGTTAGTGTATAGATAGTAAGGAATATTTCGTACCAGTTTCGAATGCCGCACACTGAAGGTAATATGTTTCACGATGTACTGTTTTGTATGGTGGATATCTTGACATCGGTTCCGTTAGAAATATATTTGTGATGTATAAGCTATGCCTTTAGCAATCATTTTGGTGCTCCATTAATTTCAATATTGTTTTCCTGCTCTTTATTTTTTATTACCATATCATTATTATTAGTTTTGATTATATGTTTTATACAATATGTGTATACTATATTTTATACTTTGGTTTTATGTGATGTGATTTCTATTCACATTCCCTCCATCAATGATTAATTTCCTCTCCTAGCAACGTAAAACTGCAGAAAAACTACGTTCAAAGCATGCACTACTTGGACGCCATTAATGTGATTAAATATCATCCATTGCATTGTACGCTGGCATTATCCGTCACTGTGAGTTTTTCAGTAGCGCAACGCTGGCGACATGCATAGAACGGTTCTGATTCCGATAATCGGTTGCGCCTTCCAGCAGGGCGAGAGCAGAACATTAGGTAACTCTTCCCCCTCTGCACGACGAATGTGTGCCTGCGAGTGTGTGAACTCGAGCTCGCTGATGATTAATGTAGCAGAAAGATTGTAAATTGATACTGCGAACCAACTGGTCGGAGCAAACGCGGATTGTGCTGCATAGTTTATGCCGCACGTCATTCTTCGCGTGGGAGCAAAGCTGTTGACCTGCAGGGGTCCGAGCACCTGCTCCCCGGGGAAGCTGACGTGACGAGGGAAGCAACGGCAACGGTGAACGGTGAAATTCAATTTTTTAAAACCTCTTGTCCAATTGATCCGGCATCACTTGAACATCGCCGTGCAAATCCTAGCACGCTCTAATGTCACCGTTGGAATGGTGCAGAATTATTTATCGTCTACCATCTCGGTGCTTCGGTACGGTGTTGTCCGTGGTAGATGTGATGCCTGTGAAGCTTGGGTGACCTCGAGATGTTTAGTTTTCAAATGGACCAACTCGATGCTTGTACGATGCAGAATCATGACGTAGATCTGCGGGAATGGTGCAGCGCTCTTGGGCAGAATTTTCCCCGAAGTGAGTGCTTGTGACATTTTCTGTAATGATTTCACGAATTATGTACAAGGAAAATGAAACCATAATAAATTGTACTGTACACATTATGATTGTTTAAAAATAAGGTATGCTTTACACTGCTAAAAAGCAAACAAGTGAGACATCGAAACACCGTTTAATGGACTTACCAAAGATTTACGTATGTGTAGTCCTTAACGCATGCATGCTTTCAGAAGCAATTTCTACCATTTAGTTTAAACATACTCGATACCTTATTAGTGCTGCGAACGCAGGCTCTATTTAACTGTGAATCAAAACTGATGAACAAGAGTATACTAAAGAAGTTAAACTATGTACGCAATAAAAACATAAATGACTTAAAATTTGTTCCGCTTCATCGGGGATTGGGGATTTAAATAAGTCTATGAAGTTATTTAGACTTAAAAAACGTTCTTGAATAAGTCCTGAGTTATTAGTTAAGAAACAGAAGATGAAGAAATGTATGTACCTCTGCTGAGAATTGCAATATTTTCACATATTCTTTGTGCAACGATTGTTCTATAATTCGTGGCATATTAACGTGATGATTATGTACATGTTGAAATGCAGACGTCATAACGTTAATATTGACAAATTTCCTCGCTTTTTCGATAGCAACTTTCAGGCTTCAGGGCGACACTCCAGAAGAGAACGATAATATGAAACGAACATGCTCGGTGGCTGATGCTGAAGTTTTGTGTTTTTCCCCTAATGAATTTAGCCCCGCTTGGTCCGTTCTGTCTTTCTCTCGGTGGTCGCGGTGTCATTGATACAAATTGATTTCTTTTTCACTTTTCCCAGTATCGGCCCACTACCGTGTGCCGACGAATGATTTATCTTATACCGGGGGTAGAAGAGCCGCATCATTCGCTTGCGAGATTCCTACACAATCGTAATCTAATCTTGGCTGAAGCTTCCTATGCAGTCTGGTTAGCCTCAATCGATGGTTGACCGTGACGGGATAAGTCCTGCCCTCGGAGGTCGGAAATAAAACAATTTTCTGTGCGGACGATGAACTTTTTTATCATTTCACGTACGTGTAGTTATAGCACCTGACAGAACCACAGGCCAAATGAACTTTTCCAAGAACAGAGATGATTTACAAATTCTTTACGAGCTGCTTAGAGGGAAGGTGAAGTCACATATCTTTGTTATTGATCTCAGGGCTATTGAACTTTGTTGGTCGAATGTATTGTTCTTGGATCCAGTATGTAGAACATTAAACAGGTGTTTTTTTATTATCTGAAATACGGTAAAATTATTAGAGCAAAAACACTCGGAAATGACTTTTCACAAACTGCCTCCATTAAATGATTGATCTAGTTTTTATTTCACATTCCAAATAACGAACTATTCTAAACCCAGTGCGCATGTGTCGGTCTGATGTACAAATTATGTACTGAAATTAGAATAAAAAAGGTGAAATAGACTTAAATGAAAGCATACTGTTTACTTCTTCTTAGTGTTCTTATATATTTGCGTATCGATCTAGACGGTCGTGCTTGCCGTTCTCGGTTTACTAACCTGGCTGATTGAAGGACTGTTTGATTTTACTTGCAAATGAAATAAATCTTTGACATTGTTTTCAGTTTAATTAAATTCGATTATCGTTTATTTGACAATTTTTAAGTTCTTCAGTTCAGTTCAGTTCAGATGGTGTTCCGTGTTTTTTCAAATTTTACGTTAAATAACATATGTTTCCGAGTTGAAAAATACGTGCATTTGTCTTTTATAATTTAACTTTGTCCGTTACTGAAATATTACGCCAAATTCTTCTGGCTGAATACACTGAACTGAACGACAACTCTGATACTGAACTCTGAATAAATCAAGACAGATTAGAACTCAGGGGAAGTTGTGCATTTCGCATGTATCACCGTTTCCACCTACCAACGAATGCGGGTTCGAACGGTTTGATAGGACAATTATTCGAAGGTTTTTCGCCAAGCAGCATTCATCAGCGAAGTTTGACGAAAAATATGTTCTAATTCACCGCTAGTTCCGGTGGATTAAGAGCGCTGCAACGCGCCAGTTGCCGCAACCCGGCTGCGGGCCCGGGGGCAAAATAAGATTTAGGGTTGCGAAAAATTATAGCGAATTGAATTCAAGCAGGCGTAAAAGCGGATCTGGCAGTGGAAATAATTGACTTCAATTCGTGAAGTCGAACCGCACGAACGTTCTTGAAACGCTCAAGATGTTCGTCCGTGTGTCTGTTGCGGAAATAGGATTAACCGTGTGTGGCACTAAACTGCCTCGCAATTATTCTATTGCACGCCCGTTTTCCCGTGGAAATAAATGGAGATTGCTTTCGTTGGGAGCGTTGGGTCTAAATTTATGGGCAGACGGTGCTGGGAAATGTTCTGTTAATTGAAGATTTAATTGCACCACAGCCTATGGTGCATTGATTTTCGAGGCTGGTTGGTTCAACGATAGTATACATTCTTATAATGAAATTAATTTGGCACACCGATAAAAAGCCCACACAGTTTTTCCACAAAAGAAGAGAGTGAAATAAATTACCAAACATCGAGATAGTCGAAAAATGGCCATTGATAACAAACATTGAAAAGTCATAAAATGAAATTCAATCAACGGTTTTGGTGTATGTGTTGTGGTGTATTGTTTTCGTACCTTCCAATCAAGACCCTCATCTACAGAGGGTATGAGGGTATCAGCTAACCGGAAGTATGAGGTTGTTCAAACATTCCTCAATCGCAACGATATTTTAGTAAATTATTGTATGAAAAAATCATAACAATCGTAATCATTATAGCATATTGTAGATGCTGGAAACGGGAAAAAACATATAAATTCATCAAACAATAATACTTACGCTTATAAGAAGCACACTCACTACTAACAAGCGAAATAGGTAATTATACAACATTTTATATAATTTGGTTGCTCCATCGAAAACATCCTAAAATCCTAAGATGCATACTTCCAGATTTTCATATTTCATATGTTGACGCATTAGTTTGGCTACGTCAGGGGGTTTCATACAAATTTGGCTTAAACTAAGGAAATAAGTTTAAAGGGATGAGGAATCAAGAAAACGGTTACGAAACCGGGGAAAAGTGAAATCAAAATCTAATAGGTGGTATGAATCGTTGAAGGCCAAGAGAGATCTTGTAAAAGGATAATTCTGACCAAGATGTGTCTGGCGAGCGGAGATTAGGAGTGGTGATCTATTACGTAAACAACAGAAAGTTGCATGGATAGGAATATAATATTCGCAACAACGAGCATTCGAGACCTTCAAACCTTCCTCTCTTTAATTGGCACAGTATTTCAGCAAAAATGGCCGCGCGTCGAGTTTTTTTTTTAATTTTCTGCATTTATTTTTTTCCATTGGTGGTGACCATCTTTCAAATTCTACTATATTTGCAACCTCATTAGGCACCCCATTTTCCGTTGAAAATTTATTGATGCCTGCGACCTTCTTAGGGCCGCGCGGAAACCTGAACGAAGCACGGAGCACCAAAACGAGAGTTCCAGTAGTACTCTCCAAAGCAAACACATTTCCCAGGCAGGCCTGTTTCGTTTGCTTTCGCTTTTCACTTGCTCGGATAGCAGAGTACCACGGGGGGTGGTGTTGTAAACTTAATCAATCTTTCGCTCTTATTGATTCCTAGTTTTTGCTATAATTCTTACCAAGTATTTGAAGCGCGAAAAGCGTCTGTGCTTGACGGAGCAAATCATACCAGTGTTCGTTTTGCTAAGTACAGCACACGTTGGCTTGCGTGTTTTTGTATGTATCGTTAGCAGTCTCGCGTAAATCTATTCATTCCGAGCCACGTCCAAAAGACGAGGCTTGGCATATGCGAAACCACTAGCGAAAAGCTCCTGCGGTAAATTGCTGCGTTGGTCAGCAAAAGCGAAAGTGTGACTGGAGTAATAATAATAGACG
>KZ068039.1:72337-86388 GCA_002091845.1 Anopheles cracens
GCATCACAGCAAGAAGAGCAATATGTTTTAAAGATGAGTCGTTTTTTTTGCCACCTGTACATGGTTTTATTTTCGTTAACGTTCGCTTCGTTAACAGATTCATGAATCTTCAGATCTTTGTTTCAAATATTCAGATTCATTCATCTGAATCTCTGTTATCCAACACTATTACTCACCTATTATTTGGTAAAGACGGGATTTATGTTGACAATGTTATATGAAACCACTACTCCAAAACAACTGCTTTCTAAACCTGTATTGCTTTCTAAATCTAATGTTTGTTATAAAAGTTTATGTTTCAGTTTAATCGTTTTTTGCAGCACATCGATGTAAGATCAACTGTAGTTTCTCATTCTATGGCTGAGATCGGCTTATCATGAAACCTAGTTTAATAGCATTCTGTGTTTGCGTTTTGGATCATAAATGTGAACGTATAAAAAAAAACAAAATATATTCATTTACAGTTACATAAGTAGCGTATGATAAAAAAAAAAACAAAGTAAAAGTACAGTAAAAAACACTGCAATGACTATTGTACTTTGCAATGCTCTTACAGTAATGAAGAAGACATCTAACGCAGCAACTAATGGCTAAGACATCGAAAGCAAGCAACTAACTACGTGCGCATGGAATCTTTTTTCTCATTCTTAGTCGTGTCTGACGTACGCAGGCTGTCTTGTTACATAGTTTACATTAATTATATTGGTCTGTTACAGTTAACATTAACAAAGTTTCTTTAAAACTGGACATGGACAAGTGAAAATGGAATGTGCTATTTTCTGCATAATGCAGTTTATTTCTTTATTTTGTATCGATTGATTTTTTACCAAAGAAGTAAAAGTCGATTTATGATGTTGAAATTGAACTATAGTGCTAGTTGAACAAATGCATTATTTGAGAACCTACAATACTGACTAGTGTTGTGTTTTATGAATCTTTTGGCGAGATTCAGATTCATGAATCTTTCATATAGGATTCATTCAGATTCATTCAAGAACCTTTCATCATGAATCTTTGAAGATTCACGACGTATATTAATCGTGCATTAATTACATGCTTGCTTACAGCACAGTACAACCCGATTTTTTGTGGATTGCCTATTTTTTTTGCCACCTGTACATGGTTTTATTTTCGTTAACGTTCGCTTCGTTAACAGATTCATGAATCTTCAGATCTTTGTTTCAAATATTCAGATTCATTCATCTGAATCTCTGTTATCCAACACTATTACTCACCTATTATTTGGTAAAGACGGGATTTATGTTGACAATGTTATATGAAACCACTACTCCAAAACAACTGCTTTCTAAACCTGTATTGCTTTCTAAATCTAATGTTTGTTATAAAAGTTTATGTTTCAGTTTAATCGTTTTTTGCAGCACATCGATGTAAGATCAATTGTAGTTTCTCATTCTATGGCTGAGATCGGCTTATCATAAAACCTAGTTTAATAGCATTCTGTGTTTGCGTTTTGGATCATAAATGTGAACGTATAAAAAAAAACAAAATATATTCATTTACAGTTACATAAGTAGCGTATGATTTTGTTAACACTGTTTTGAATGTGAGTGTGCAATGAAAGCTTCTAATTGAAGTGCGACGGTGCCGACAATGGCAACGCGTTCCAGAACCATGTCCACCTCCCGTCCACCAGCGGCAATGCATTGTCCCCAGATTGAATAATCATACAGTATCCTGTATTTGTCGATCCCTGCGAAGAGCATAACATTACTGCTGCTCGTATTATTTGTTATTTGTTTATTTAAACTTGTGTGCCTCTTAGGGCTACACAAGAACTTACAATTAAAAGTTATAAATAACTTATTGCTAAGAACAATACCGAACAACGAGAAACGAACAAAACTATAAAAAACGCAGATTATCCCTAGTTATTAGACTAGACTAGTTTTTGACGTGGTCAGAAATAGAGTTTACGTGTCTTATCATCGTGTCTAGTGGGCTACAACGATTTTTAAAATGCATTATGATTAGTGTAATGTACTTTTTAGGCATTAAATAATGATTCTCGTATATTTAGATTTTCAGTATTGTTTTGGTTGCATATTTTGGTTCAATTTTTTTCAACATAATGCTGAAAACATAACCTTTCAAACCATTTGCAATTGCTGATCCAACACTTGCAAGGTACATACTTAAAAAAAAAAAACCTAAAGTAGCCGGAAAATTGATTTTTTGCGATGTTAGTCGTTTCAAATGCATTGTAAAAATCGAAAACCAAACGTATCAATGTCCCAATGAGCTTGACATACTTAAGAAAAATGACAGAATGTATGAAAAATGTGCCAAAAATCATATTCCTGTCTAAAGCTATTAACACAAACACAACAAAAACTTCAACTTGAAAATCATTGCATTGGAATAGGAAATGTTGTTAACGTATGTAACGTAAGTATGTATGTTGTTGTTCAAATTAATTTCAACGTCATCTCTACAAGTAGAAACCCCTGCTGTTGTCACTGCAATACAGTAAAAAAAAAAACAACTCGCTTGGTATATAACTACGATTTAATTGTATTCATCCGATATATTTACGTTAGTTTTTCAATTCTGTACTATACTCCGTTACAGAACTATACGCCCACCTGTTTTTTGAGAATACATCGAAATCTTGAAGAGATACATGAAAATGATGTTCTACTAAGTTGGAGACAATTATAAAATACGTCTGTTACAAATTTTTCACATGTTTACACCATCTATCACTTTGTTTTTTCACCACTATACGTCCACTTAAGAAAATTCATTTTTTTCGATACAAATCATCGTTTTTAAATATCCTTGAATAATGTAGGCATATTTCAAAACGATTTTTAAAATGCATTATGATTAGTGTAATGTACTTTTTAGGCATTAAATAATGATTCTCGTATATTTAGATTTTAACGCTTGAAATACCACTTGGCGGTTCACGAAACTTTGCCGGAATCCCCGAATCTTTCACAGTAAAGTGCACAAAGTTTTCGACTGGCACGGTGCGTGAAAGGAGCGAGGCCGTACGAGGTAGGATCCTTTACCGACGGGGTTTGATGTTTGGTTTTATGCAAAATATTTCTGCACTGGCAAATGTTAAAGTTCTGAGCGGAGCGTGCCGGTGCTCAAGTTGGTAATAATGTTAAAAAGTATAAGGGTTATTTAGAAAAGTGTAATGACTGCTGGATATATTCATTATTATCATCTATTATTCTTCTAACGCTTTATATAACACATGTGGATCATGAATGGGCTAAAGCCTCTTTTCTGTCGAAATTCGAACTTTGCAATTTGAACTTTGTACAAGCAATGCAACCAAACGTAGAAGACATTATGGCAAACTTCCGCAGAAAGCCTTGACAGTACATTTGTATAGCTGTTCATGTACATTTCATCGAATCCTCCATTCAACGGGTGCTTAAGGCTAAGAATGATTCATCACTCAATTTATCATGCCTGCTCAGCAATGCGGTGGCATTTTATTGTACATTCGTATCTGTCAAACAGCGAACGTCATAAATCGGAGAATCAACACTCCTCTGGCAGCTTCAACCACAAAGCAGCGATGAACCCCGCCGGAACAACACTAATGCCGGATACTGTCGGTTTCGGAATATGTAAAAGAACCGCAGGCGAACAACACCAATCCAAAATCAAGATGACTCAAGCAGTTGCCATTCTCTCCGTGTCCTGCTCGCGTGGTATTTATTTCCCTTTTCGCTCTAAGCATTGTGCTCGGAAAAAGTTGGATTTTATGTGGCTGAAGCCCCTGCCCCTAGTCCCATGGTGACCATGTATAAATACATGCTCTCGCGTCCGCACTTGATTTCGGCATTTGAAAGCTTTTCTCTTTTTTTAAGGCAAAGGTAGACGGAGCCCGAGGAACATGATTCCTTGGAACTTCGCGCAGGACATCGACATATGCAAGTCATAGTAGCCGAGAGTGGTTGAGGTTTCGTGCACAGGGATTAATCATGTCATCGTTAATTGTACATGTTCTGGTGCTTCTCGTACGTCTAACGCAAAAGTAACGCGCTTTGCTTCCTACCAAGACATAACCCTGAAGCTTAATAATTTCAAGCAATATGAATAATAATCATCCTCTTTTGGATATGATAAACGGAATCTCCAAGCAAGGGATGCGAAATACAAAATATAATTCATTGATGGCATATCTTTAAAAGCAAGCCATTTTTTACGTATTCTTCTTAAGCATAAGCTTCGCAAACATGTTGCTGCCCATAATCGAAACGCTTGAAATACCACTTGGCGGTTCACGAAACTTTGCCGGAATCCCCGAATCTTTCACAGTAAAGTGCACAAAGTTTTCGGCTGGCACGGTGCGTGAAAGGAGCGAGGCCGTTCGAGGTAGGATCCTTTACCGACGGGGTTTGATGTTTGGTTTTATGCAAAATATTTCTGCACTGGCAAATGTTAAAGTTCTGAGCGGAGCGTGCCGGTGCTCAAGTTGGTAATAATGTTAAAAAGTATAAGGGTTATTTAGAAAAGTGTAATGCCTGCTGGATATATTCATTATTATCATCTTTTATTCTTCTAACGCTTTATATAACACATGTGGATCATGAATGGGCTAAAGCCTCTTTTCTGTCGAAATTCGAACTTTGAAATTTGAAGTTTGCGCAAGCAATGCAGCCAAACGTAGAAGACATTATGGCAAACTTCCGCAGAAAGCCTTGACAGTACATTTGTATAGCTGTTCATGTACATTTCATCGAATCCTCCATTCAACGGGTGCTTAAGGCTAAGAATGATTCATCACTCAATTTATCATGCCTGCTCAGCAATGCGGTGGCATTTTATTGTACATTCGTATCTGTCAAACAGCGAACGTCATAAATCGGAGAATCAACACTCCTCTGGCAGCTTCAACCACAAAGCAGCGATGAACCCCGCCGGAACAACACTAATGCCGGATACTGTCGGTTTCGGAATATGTTTATTTCCCTTTTCGCTCTAAGCATTGTGCTCGGAAAAAGTTGGATTTCATGTGGCTGAAGCCCCTGCCCCTAGTCCCATGGTGACCGTGTATAAATACATGCTCTCGCGTCCGCACTTGATTTCGGCATTTGAAAGCTTTTCTCTTTTTTTAAGGCAAAGGTAGACGGACTGTGCGGCCGCGTGATCCAAACTTCGGCTCAGATTCTGCGGCAAGATTAGGCTGAACGGGGTGGCGGGTGCAGCAGTGGATGCGAGCGACGTTGGCACATTCGCCGGGGATGCTTCGCTTCCCGACGCTATCTGCCCACAATCCGGAGGACCAGATAGTTTAACGCTCTCGTCCAGCAAGGCCCGCGTCGGGGAGAGCAGTATCGAAAGTGATGAGGTGGCGTTCGGCGTTGAAGCGGACCCGGAGATCCATAAAAACGTCCTCATAATCAATACCAATAAATCCGTTTGCTATATTTATTATTTATACAGCTCAGCTCTGCCTGGCGGACCAATGTTCTAATCAATGTTTATGTGACCTGCTCAACTCCCCGAGGCAACATAAACAGTTTCCGGGGGTGGTGCGAAAAATTCTGAAATTAGGTTAGACAAAGATTGAACGGAGGCTCTTCCATGTGCATGTTGCATGTTGACACCCGGTGGGAACGGTCTGCCCTAGACCAGGCAAGTTGTGCCGTGATGTATTCATCGCCCTTCCCTTTATTAGTGGGGCGCCATTCAACCTCCGTTGTGGGGAATCCCACTGAGAAATGGTTGCACCGAGCGGCAAACAGTTGCTTCTCGGCTTCGGCAGCGACCGGTGAATGGTTTTCTGGATACCTCGGGGATAATTAAACGACGGAAAACCCTACTACATCGTTGATTGTTTTGTTTTCGGTTCAATCTATGGTTCCGTTCATACACAGCAACATTAGTATTGCGCTCCGTAATGCCATGCCATCGCTCGATGTCCTTGGAAAAGCGTATAGTGATGTATCCCCTTTTGTTTTCTCTAGACAGTTCATCCCTCCTCATCTAATTAAGAGCAAATTGCTTTATGAAGTTTTAATGAAATTCGCAACTATCGAAGACTCGTAGTTGCGAGAACAAGTATCGATCGACTGGATATTGATTACGGCGCTGCAATTACGGTCAGCGATAAGTATGTTGCCGGTAAAACATTGCAACCGGGCAGGGGCGATGATGAAGTTCATAAAGCGAAAATGAGTTCCAGATTGAAATGGCTTCTCACTTGGAACAGGCAATTTCGTTATGAGTACCATTGGAAAATAGATGCATAATAGGCATTTTAAGAAATCGATGTTTATCAGTCTTATTTAATGACAGCACAGTCTAACACTGTATGTGTGGTGTATAATATAGTGACAATATAGCAAATTGCGAAAATAGAGTAGTTAAATTAAGCTTCGTTTCGAATGAGGTGTTACGAAACTTAGGTTCTCACATTCAGATTCTGATTGTTATATAATTTATTTATATATTATTAATATTATAACATAATAAGACTTTTGCTAATAGTATCATATACTTGTATTATGTGTATATGTAAACATTAAACAATGTTTTGCAAATTTGAAAATTTTTCATCCTTATGAAACAATACAAATGACTGCGAAATGAGTACGGACTTTCATAAATTAGTCTATACAATGTTATTGATGTGAACGAAACGATTCGTACCACAACTACCAGAGTCAAAATATCCACCATCAGCGTACAAAACATTACATTTTGTCATGTAGTTTGATTCAATTCGTGCCGCTGGTCATGCAATTATGTATCAGATTAAATCCTTTCAGCTGGAAAGCGTGCGACCAGCGTCAGTGCTTCGACATCGGAATGAAAACTTTTCGCACAGCAAGCCACCGGAAGCGCGTGCCAGGCAGAGCTGAGCTGTATAAATAATAAATATAGCAAACGGATTTATTGGTATTGATTATGAGGACGTTTTTATGGATCGATTCATAGCCGTGCCGGGCGGGGAATGATGATTGATTGCCAAATGTGACCGGAAACATGAGGCGTGAGATGCGATCGTAAGGTTGGCCGGGCTTTTAACAATACATGTGCTGGAAAACGTTGTAGAAAGCGGACAACAAGGCATCGGTCGTAAGTGAGGTGGTGAACAACGGGAGCGAGCTGCATACGCACGTGAACATATATGAAAAAGCAGGACAACAGTCGTATACGGATATTTGTTTTGTAAATGAAGAATGGAGAGTAAAGTTGAAGGACAAGCAAAGTATTGAGCAGCAACGCGCAGACAGGGTGTTTGTTGTGAAATCGGTTTATCGGCTTCGCCTTCTTGCTCGTTAGTGAAGTGAGTCGAACCCGGTCATACCCGGCGCACAGGAACATACATAAATGCATGGGTGCAATTGCACATGGATTAGAGCTTCGTAGCAAATCGCTCGAGTCTCCGCTATTTGCAAGGTTTCCTACTGGAAACCCCTTCAACCCGCTGGGGGCGTTGATAATAAAACATTTATAAGCGTCATACATAATGTATCTGTTGATTCGTGCGCAGGGAAAAAGAAGCGGTTTCAATGGGAGTTTTGCTGAGTTTTTCTGCCCGTGTGTTGGTGACTTCCCTTTTGCATAGGATATTGCACTACCTGACGTGGCTGTTGTTGATGCAGGCAGCTTTTGCTAGGCTTAGGTGTACCATAATGGCATTGTGTTTTGAACGCAATATTCTTCCTTTTTAAAGGTAAACTGAGGAATACATAATCGTAATAGGCCATCGATCGGATCAATTTTGTATGTTTACATTCAAACAACGAGAACTAACACCGAGAAATCGGGGTTGGAGTATGTTATTTCTACTCTTCCTTTTCTTTGACCTAGCCGAACGTTATGGTGTTAATTGTGCCACACTTTTACCGATATCTATCGAAGCGTATGGCGAAAGTTGCCCCGCAGCTGTGCTCGAAATGCCTCTCAGCGCTTGATCGTGTTTAGTTTTAATCAAACCAACGTAATTGGGAGTCTGTAATCAACGTGATAAGTTAGCACTTCTAACGGATGGGTTAACTAACGCTGATGTTAAGCTCACCCGAGGTCCCAGGAAGACGTTGAGCTGAAAGGGCCCAAACGCTACCACACCTAAGCTGACAATAAATTAGTCCCTCTTCACACAGAACTCCCCGCAGTCCTCTTCACAACTCGTTCTGCGTTCTGCCGAGCAGTATGCTCCGTGAGATGAAAACTGTCATCCCTTCACGGCAGCGTGCTACGTCCCTAGCCCGGCCGGCGACTGCTTACGAAGCGCCTAACGTAACGAGAGACATCACCACCGGATGGAGACATTCGTACGAGAATTTACAGCTATTATTCCCACTTGACTTCAAGGATTAACTACTTCACTTCCCTGGGCATGATTTTTGCCATCCCGAGGCGGGACGACAAAATGAAATGCGAATGCGTATACAAACAAAACTAATTTGCGGTTGTTGATCCAACGAATTTGCCTACAATTAATTGACGAGTGGTTTGTTTTTCCCGATGTAGCTGCAGAACAGCTTCCGAGCGTTTGGCGCCGTTCGTTTCTGGTTGAGGCACGGCAACCATCCAGCATACGGAGCGGCCCTGTCCGAATCGTGAAGTGAGAACGGAAAAGGGGTTTGAAACGACTGCAAGGCTAGCTGATTCGTTTAAAGAGGTTCAATGCAGCATCATGGCACGGCTGAGCGTGCAAGACGAAAGTGGTGCTATACCAGAAATCGATAAGCTGAATCCTTCGCCGGTTGGTCGCTTTTAAATATTGATCCATCTTCATCAGCGACCCACTGTGAGTGATGGCCAATTTCCGGAAATCAAAGCCACTGCTCCCAAAGGGAAGTGGTTAATAACCATTAGCTTGCGGTTTCTCTCACTGCGTGGTTGCTTTTTTACATGCAGGCAAAATGTACGTCCTTTCTCGTAGAACAAATTGCTCATATCATGATAAAGTAACTTAGAGCAGAGAAATAAATTCAACAGTATTTGAACCAGATGTTATTTTGACCTTTTTTTTATTTTACACAGTACTCAAAAGCACGTTGATATACATATGTAAAGTCTAGTTGACAATATACACTCACGCGACTAATAAAAACCGGCTTAATTGGATATAGATCGCATCAGTGCGAAAAAGTATAGCATTTTATTCTGGTTTTGATGGTATGGATATTGTTGCGCTAGTTGCGTACCCCTGCCGACGAGCAGCAGCGACGGAAGGTGGGAGAGTTGAGGCTCCCTGACTATCAGTGAAGAAGTGACGTTTGCCAATAATTGCTTGGGAAGAATAAAGGAATTTGAGTCTTAAAGTAGTTACGAACCCGAAAAGAGGTGTTTTGCATTTCTCTTTACTAAACTGCTTTGGAGGCTTAACATAATATGCAGTTCACTTTGATCGAAAGAAACAGATATGTTCGCTGGTTAATAAAAACATTACCGTTTTGCAACAAACTATGATTAATATTTTAAAGATGTTACTAGCTGTCGGTTGCTCACCAATCTGCTCGATGAATTTCTGTAACGGTGAATATTTTTTTTCCAAAATATTGTGATTCTTGACTAATGATTAAACTAAGCCCAAGTAAACTTTATAGTCATGCTATCATTTAAATAATAAAAAATTACATCCAAATTCATACTTGACAGACTTGCAGAACGTTGTAAATGCAGGAGTGCTACAGCGAAAATTAACAGAGGTTTATTAGCTGCTTGTGTATATTTTAAAGTATGTTCCTCTAATGAGGTTGCATTTTATTTCACAAAAACGCTATTGCTCGTATTAATCAAGTGGTTTGTGTATGGAAAGAGAGAACCAACAACTAGAAGGCTAATAAAGCGCCAATTCAGAAGGGTCAAGCAGAGTTTAATTAAAGCACAGCCACTCTTCTGGTCGCAGTCGCCCTATTCCCGCCTGCAGATGTATGTGGCTTCGTAAAATTATGAGGTACTGAAATGAAGAAATTAATTTGATGCACTGAGAGCGGAAGCAAGTGGATCATCCACCCGGCGCGAACCTTTTGCGTGCGTTCTTTGGGGGGATATAATTGCCACAAATGACCTCAGGGTGAAATTCATCTAGGACATCTGCGTCGAGGATAGTTAAACATCAAGGACTTATTGATGTTTACCGCTTTTCTAAGAAACCTTCTGCAGACGAGACAACGTTGATAGAGCTGTTTTTTTGTGTGTCGTATCGCACGACCTATGCAGGTCAAATTTATCGATTTATTTTCATAGCGTCGCACGGAGTATACTGTGACACAAACAAGATATATAACTCTCAGTTTTCATTGTGTTTTGTTGTAAATTTTGATTAAATCATGTACCAATCATTTGATAACATGTAGTTAAATTCAGTTTTAGTTAACATCTTATCAAAGATATCCAAAAAAACAAAGGTCTGGATATAACACTCGCGATAGAATCGTATAGACAAAATAGAACAAAAAACGCCCTTCTCAGATCGTCTACTATACGAAGAGTTTGTGACTTGCAACGGAGCCAAACAGTTCCGTCGAGGAAATCCAAACTCTATCAAACCAGTGCACCATACTAACTTATGAAACTGCTTCCGAATCGTTTACACCTGTCTATGTGTGGTACCAGAAAAGTACGTGCTAACAACAGAAAGGTAAAAACGATCGAATATCAAAGTTTTGTAGCATGTAGTTTCTATACTTGGTCATCCGTTCCGCAACTACACGTGGTTTATTCAACAGCTTATCGAAGTGCACTGTAATGAGTATATCGGCGACTGCATGACTTACAATAATTCATTTCAATTTGTTTGCAATTCATTTGATTTGATTTCGATGAATTGGTGAAGCATTTGCAATTCATTCGCATACACCTGTTAAATGGTTAGCTCATACATACGCTGTATGAGGCTCTCTTGAAATTATTATTCTGGTGGTCAGTGGTGGTGGATTATTATTCTGATTTATTCTGGTGGTCAGTGAGTGTAGGTTTTGTATTTAATTATTGGGTTTCCTCCTTTACAGGCAGCACAACATTAATAACGAAAATCAAAAGTTTCCTTCCATTCGATAGGCGATAAAAATTTGAGTAACAACCTTTCTAGTCGTTTGTCAAGTCGTTTGTTCAAGTCACTGGTCTCCTCATTAGCGGTGGTTTTGTTATAAGGGTTTAGATAGCACGCTACGCTTGCAATGGAACCGCATCGTCGTAAAATTTGACCATTCTACCGATTATGTCATTAATAATTACAGGAAATTGACTTTGCAACCGGAACCGCTAAAATGTACACCCAAGCGTTGATAAAGTATAGACTTCCACTGCCGGAGTTGATGCTACCAGTGAAGATCGAACGCAGGTAATTATATCCCCCGAACGGATAGCGGAGTCAAGGTAATGGTAGCGAAAGTTGCGAGAAAAAACTTTGGCAATTTCGGTACTCGATCAAACGCGATTGCCTTCATTTTGTTCGTACTGAGAACATGGGAAGTAATAATCGGTAAAAGTTTGCGTGGCAATGAACAAGGTGGCAATAAAATCAAAGGTATTATTTGCGCGCCATGCAGTCGATGAGGTAAGGAGAGTCATGTTGATACAGTGCATGACTAATACCATATAAGAATAACTGCTGATGTTATAAATATGAAAGTTGTGAGACATAAACATAAATAATGATTCCTAACATTTTATAATACCAAACCCGTATTTTTTCTTCGTGAAAATTCGATTGGAGATCTTTGGTCGGGTGCTTTAAAATTTTGGTTTAAAAGTTAATGCATAGGAAATGGGTGAATGGGTGTACGGGTACTACAAGTAACAAAGAATGTAACACGAAATTCGACATAACTGAAAGCAAACTTGCAGCAAGCTTTGTTTTCATTTCTATGACAAAATAATTATGTGTAGTTATTTACAACTATTAATTGCTTGCGTTGCAGTAGTGAGAGTTTGTATATACAATTAGTAATTATTTAAACGTTTGAACAAACCTAAAAAATGCGACATGATGTTCTTCTTCTTATTCGGCATACAAATATCAAAGTAGATAGCAGTAATGAAACATACACCTAATACTATAAACTGAGCTATGTAAGGTAGTTGTGCATTGAAGTTAACACATAAAAACTATTCGGAAAGTGTTCGGCTACAAATATTCGATAACTTTCAACCAAGCTAATTTACCATTACATCGTTTCTCATATTTCTTCAAACCGCAAGCAATGTTTAATGTTGACTGAACTCTCAAAGTTAAACAAACCACAACAATGGCTAACCGAAGCGGTGGATTGGTAATCGATTCCTCTGTTCGTATCCACCATAGGTGCGTTTGGAAGTTTCTTTTACCTTAGCTGAAAGGCTTAGCGCCGAGCGTCAGCTTGTGTGTAAGTGAGAAAGGGTGAAATGCACACAGTTTAAATCCTTTGTGTATTGAAAGCCATCGCTTGGTGGAAAACAAAGTTTCGATCAAAGAATGAGCCAAGACAACAAAAAATGCAATGTTGTTTACGGTTTAGATGATTCTGCAGACTAGAAAACTCCCATCTGGGGCACGAAGTTTCATGGAAAGTAATGAGCAGATGCCTGTTTCAAACCGTGTCAGCTGTTGCTGTCAGTACAAAACGGCGTGGCGTGTTTAACCACACTTTCCAAGAGATCAAATGCTTTCTATCAATGGTCTTTAAACAAGTTTGCAGTAAAAATAATGCTACATAGATTGCAGAAAAGATGTTATAGACATTAATAAAGATCAAATATTTAAAATAATTGACAACAATTGAATATTCTAAGGTGTCCTTGAATGACAAACTTAAATCACCACGCCATATTATTCATGCCTAGCATTCGAATGTTGCAACAACATTGCAAAAGTGTTATTAAGTTACAAAAAGTGCTGCTGATGATTTGGAAAACCGTCAACTCTCTCAACACCGGGTGCATTGACGTCTCGATCATGTTTTCATTATTGTCATTTTATGTCAGTCACCGCGTGGAGTGAGTGTGCAAATGCAGACAAATGAGAAAGAAAATTGATTTTTAAGACCTTTATCTTCATCTCTTGTGCTCATAATTGCTTCGTCGTTCACACATGTCGGTCGGGCCGTACACTCATGTTAAGTGACAGAGAGGCTTGTAGCAGATTTTTCGGTGCCACGAGACGACAGCGCGTACAGCGTGTGTGTGAAATACCTCCTTCTAGCGAGACTTGCTGCTTTGTGCGCTGATTTTCATGCTCCGTCAAACGTTCGATCATTTTTATCTACTCTGCCATCGGGCCAGACGAGCGGGATTTTTACAACCTGTATTTCCACTTCATCTGACACCGTAGGCTTTGTGTCATGGCGAAAGAGGAGACGAAACCGTAAGCCGTCGCTATGAAATGGTTTCCGCTAAAACTGTCTTATCTTAAAGACGGATAAAGATTCTGGTGGTAATGTGTAAAATACGGATAACCCAATCTTAAGTCGGCGCAAAAATCATCATGCAAGATTAAATCTCAGACCTCTTCACATTCGATTATGGGCAGCAACATGTTTGCGAAGCTTATGCTTAAGAAGAATACGTAAAAAATGGCTTGCTTTTAAAGATATGCCACGCCTGCTCTGCGTCAAGTAGATAATCCCGGCTACACCTAACCTCATTCGTGAGAGATAGTACCGAAGAAAGTGTTTTTCATGTGATTCTAGAGATTTCTCGGTTCTTTTTTCTAGCATTTCATCCTACCCTTTGCTGGTTGTATGTGAAGGACGCAAGAAAAATGTGCAATATCATAGCGGACCCAAAGCGTAAGCGTAAATAAATATAAACCTGGAAAATGAACAATGCGGCTATCGATTGCATTCAGCACGACTTTCATATCAACACAATACGATCGGTTTTAGGGATGGTTGGCTTCTATTGGGACGATCAATTGTTGCACGACTGTTGAAGTGCATTTCTTACAGTTTGATAACAAGCAATTGAAGGATGTTTAGAATAGATGGCACCCATCTAAAACACAGCTTAATTGCAATATTTTTTCGATGATTGTGTTAACCTAATCATTGCATGAAAATGAAACACATGGTCGGGTTCTACTTCACTTTAAGAGATGGTTTTCTGGTGGTCTCCTGCGAATACTA
>KZ068043.1:91711-104990 GCA_002091845.1 Anopheles cracens
TGTTAAACTGCTGCTCTAAGTTATTTCAAAGGACAACATTATTTATATTTGCATCGTAAGATACCGTTAGACACATCGAAAAGATGTGGAGTGCTAGAAGAAGTACAGATATGGGCTTCTAAAATCCCATAACATTATATCGTCTGGCCTGTCAAAGGAATACCCGCCGTAGCCAGGTGCGTCGGTTAGGCTTATTTCTAACCTCACTTTCAAAAACATATTAATCGCAAACATCGCTTTCGGGATTAAATCTGACCATATCAGCAGTTTCTTGGTCCCACAGTGCCTCCACGGTGCCCGAAAGGGCGGCCGTGATGCTATTTTTGGTCCGTCTCGACGCCGTCTCTTGCCGAGCGGACGCGCACCGATCGGGCGTACGTGAGTATTCAAAACACACACACACGCACGCTCTGATACGCATCTTTTCCGTCTCGTATCGCATCTTCTTCCCACCGCAGCATTAATCAACGCGGCGGGGCGAACGGAAAAAAAGAGCGCACAGATGCGAACCGTCACCATCGGCACCATCGGGGCCGATGGGTGGGAATTTCGATGGGAGGCTCTTTTATTTACTGTAAATTGACACGGTCTTCGGTTGTTTTTATGCTATTTTCTAGCCCTATTTCTTATGATTATTACTGTGTGGTGAAGAATCCGTTTGCTCATCTACATTCCATAACGAATGCTTTTATGGCTCGAAGCATTTCAACTGCATTTCAATAAACAAAGTTCAATGTCCACTGTTACATTGTACGTTGAAAGTTAGTATGAACTGGTTGAACAATATTAGCTTTTTTTACTATAAAGGGGCTGTTGGAAGATTTTCGAGCATTGCTAGCATTGCATTTTTTCTGGAAAAGAACTCCATCCGTTTCAAGGAAATATTATCATACACATGAAGTTAAATAGTTATGTTTGTTATACATAACACATAGCGTTTTCACTTTTATGCAGTGCCATAATCAAAATATATTAGTACAACTCTAATTTGATTGACGAGTAGCGTCTCTAATATTTGAGAGGTTAACAACTCTACGGTGAGCTCTTTCTTAGGTTTTCATTATTTCTCTTAAACATTGCTAAGAACTAGTCCCTCGAGGTGCAAAATAATCCATCATTGACATTTTTTACACCAATATGCCATGAAGAACAGATTAAAAGGACATCGTATTTTGAAACGTAGAAGAAATTATTCTGAAATCTAGCTGGTGTGATTCTGCTATTCGCTCAAACAGTTTCCGCATAACCTCAACATTTTAGAAAAGTTGATGGATTGTCTAGACTTATCTCATCTTTTAAGATTTTTTCAACTAAAATATGTATTTCAGGAATATATCTGGCGGTATTAGATGAAACGGTCCAAATTAGCGACGAGATTTGAAAGCACTTTTTACTATTTGCCCTCCAGAATGCTTCAGACACTTCCCAGGCGTCATAAACCGCTGAACGGTCCAATTTCTGTATTCGTAAATCATTTCGCTCGTAAGAGCTCGGAAGGCTCGGACCATAACGGACCATCGTTCCGCCGTACGCGGCTGTAAGCGTTGGGTGGCGCTGGAGTCGTGACGCCTGAACGGTCAATTTATGCCACCTCGCTTTTAACGATCCGAACCTAAGGCCGCTCGGAAGCTGGCAGAAGAGGCACCTCCTCAATAATGCCAAATGACTTTTCAAAAGGCCCCTAGATCCGTTACCCTTTTGTGGGGCCTTATGCCGGCTGACGGAAGACGATCGTAAAAATCGGCATCCGGATCAGGGCGGTCGGTTTTCTGGAGCCATTAAAGGATATCTTGCCGATCTTGCCCCGGTTCGAGGGTTTTAGATTCATGAGGTTGCTTTTGACCGTGCGACTTGTGAGGTTCTTTCGGTGGGTTGGTTCTTCAATGTTACAGAAGTTAAGACAGCTGAGGAGATGAGAAATCAACCTGATAAGCGTTGGGCTTAAAATCTAATCTTAAATTTTCAAATATCATATAGCCTATTATTTTCAACAAGAGCTTCTGCTAGCAATGATTTCTTCCCCAACAGATGCAACACACACACACACACACATTGGACCGATCGATAAGTGCCATATCCGTCGAACGGTGCACGGTCCATTCTCGTCCGCGTCCATGGTATCGTTTCCCTTTTCCGGACGCGCGATGTTGCATCGTCGAAACCATATCGTGAAGCATCATTTCGGAGACCGGTCCATGAATCGGCCGCGGAGCATAATCGTCGGGTCGGGCGCCTCGGCGCGAAAGGTGCGGCCCGTAATGACCTTGAATTTTATTTTATTACCGTCTGGCATTCGGAAGCCAAACATGGTACCGTATTTGCTGGGACCGGCGCCGGCAGGAAGGCAGACGATGTACAACGTCACGAATGGCCGGATCGGTCCCGTGCAGTATGGAAACGGCGAGCGGGCGAATGAAAATTCATGCGTCATATCGTAACACGAAACGTTACGCTGCTGAGGGCAATCATTTACCCGCTTAGGCAGACAATAAATACATATTTTTGAAATAGGTGACAGCAAATTAGAATAACATGTTGCAGAATTAGTGGATACAACCAGTTTGACTTCAAGCCCTAGAGAGATATGAATAAAATTAACATAACGACCAATCTGTGGTGTTATGTCAACCTGCAACCTGTATATCCGTATTGCTTTAATATCTGGTACGATTGAAGATTGAGATAAAAACAAATGCCAAAGGTCTTATTAGGTGGGTTCACACGAGTCGAACTCTGCTCGAATTTGTACGATCTGCGAACCTTTTTTGTCAATGTATTAGTGGGTCGAGCTATGTTCGCCGAGTCTGTTTCACGCAAAAAAAGGTTATCCAGTAGTAGTGTGCGTGAGGTTCGTCATCAAAAGTTCCTGTGAATCCACCTATTGAGAAACAATCATCGGCACAATATCATTTAGTAACAGATTTGGTAAACCATTGTTGCGAGCCGAAAGTTCGTATGTGTCGAATACAAACTGAGACGTTTAAGAAGAAATGATATCTTATGGAATGAGTGTTTAAAAAAACTGTTCGATTTAGCTTAAGATCTTATTATCATGAATAATATTTTCGATAGTTTTAAAATCTTGAACATGGAAACAAATTTCGGAACAAATGCGGACAAATTGCGGTAAGTTTATTCTACTCAAATGTAATTCATCGAAATAGAGGCTTAATTTTTCATAAGAGTTATCAACAGTTCTCATAAAAGGCATCCATACACAACACTTATGAATAGTCGAATATTTGGAGTGTTGGAAGAAAACCATTATAATCATTACGATCTCAGCAAGCTGTGACCGTTTTATAAATATATGCTTCCGGATTTTACTTCCTGTGGATGTTTATATTTCCGAGAAGAGAAGTACCAATGCTGTCAGAATGCGTGGCTGCTAAGCATGCTATAAAACTCTAAACGTTGCTGCGCAGTTTAATCTGTTCCACCATCTACGTCGCAAGGCGGAGTGTTGCCTTCGATGCCCCCCAAGTTATTGTTGCGACACTTTGCGGGAAGACCACCTCGGAGCGATCTTTCCCAGCGAAAGCAACTACGAGGCGTCTCAATGTATCCATGAACCGTTCAACGGGAGAGACTAATGCCACCCTTGTGAGCGATTGTTAAGAAATCATGCCCGGATATAACCATCCGGCCGGAAGAGTCTTCCTAGGCGAGCTATTAGAAGTGTTGCTGCGTGTGTGGTAAGATGATGAAAGAATGCCATTTTGCTCTCATTCGATTTTTATACTACCATCATAACAATATTATATGTTAATACAAAATATGTTATAGCAAATCTGGTAGTTTGATTTTGAGTGCTTTGAATCTGCTGTTTAGTGCTGAAAATGTTTTCCTCTTTTACTTCATTGGTATAACATTCGGGCACACCCCTTCACCTAGATGCATCTTCCGTGCGCGCTTGCAATTAAATACCTCACTCAATGCATATTTCACGCACGAAGGCAATCAAAACGCCCTACAATCCCACCGGTTTTTCGAACGCATCGCAATCGAAACCAGATCACTATCGGCCGTCTGGAATCGCCGAAGGGGGTGGAGAAACCGATCTGCCGATAGCGTTGCATATTTAACGCGACTGCAATTGCAATGTCTGCAAATGGGCCGCGTCCGTCAGGGTCACCGGTGTCGTGCCGACGAAGGACACAAAAACAGCACACTCCGATACCCGCGGCACAATTGCGAACGGGGACGGGGGAGCCCTTACGAGGGTCAAACCGGTTGATTGGTCGATCGATGGATTCGATGGGAGACCGTCCGGACGTTCGGGCGAAGGCCAGAGCGGTGACTGGGAAAAGGAACGACGAGGAAGACGTCTGGAACATCGTCACGACGCTGCTGTCGTGCCTCACGGACAGTACGCTTGTATGGCGGGTGCATGGGTGCCGTCTTGGTTGCATCAATGCAATGGACGTTTTCTTTGATTCTAGAGCGCATTGTTGGCACGGACAGGGGAGGCGTACGTGTCTGAAGGTTAGAGACAAGTGCGGGCAGCGGGAGTGATTAGCTTAGCTGAACACAACAAACATTCTGTTGAAGAAGAGACGCTTAGAATGTACAGTGGGTGACAAAATGTGAGCTTTGCTTTATAACAATGGCATAATTGTTAGCATACTATTATTGAAATTTAAGACTACGGACTTGAAAAATCTAGGATTGCGTATAACAGACTAAACTAGAATACCACGTAACAAAGACCCGGTTACAGGACTCACTGTCTCTAACTTGGAACGCATCCTCTGGAGCACAGAGAACTGGTTTCTCAATGTATGTTCTGTGCTTAGCTTCTTATCTCTGCCAATGACGCGCTAGGTATACTCGCAAGACATAAAATTTCTATCCCTCGTATCACGTCACGACGAAATGCGTATCTTAGTAATGATTATCAAAACCAGTTTTCTAGTTTTATCGAACCGTTGGATGTGATATTACGTTTAGGTCTTCGGATTTTCTTTAGACGGGGTTGGTCTTTGGATGTCCATGTCTAATTTTAGAGAAACTTTGTTCATGTCTGTAAAGTCGTTTTGTTTTTAAGACGATCATAAATGATGGACAAGTCATCCTGCGTACGTTAGGTACGATAAAAAATAAGAAAAAATGCATAACCAATAAAGAATAATCTGGTTCTAGGCTTTAGACATCTCTAGAACACTTCACTTAATGTGAATAAATTTTAAATTATTTACGCCTCAAAACCAACCGAGACGATAGTTCTGATGATGTTCCTGCAGAAACTCGATCCACACTGTATTCTGTCCACCTCAGGCTACCGGGCTTCACTCGCTAGTAAAGTCACCCTAAGCCTGCCCTGTTCTCCACCCTAAACCCCCCCCCTCAACCACTCGCTTTCCCACTAGCCAACCGCGCGGCTAGACATAACAAACTCCGGTTCCGTTTTGCGGCAGACGATTAGCGAAATCGAGGGCTCGACCGATTACGCCCGTCGCGAACGTGCTTTCGCGCTTCTTGCGTCCGACACGAGTTGCGCGTTTCTCGTCTGGGTCTTCTGGGCTTCTGCGGGCCCGGGCGACGCATCTCGTGTTGCTGCAAAACGGCAATTGTCTGCGCCGTTCATTGCATTCTTGCACGCTAACCAAGGTTACCGGGTGTCCCGGGAGGGAGAGGGAAGGCCCGGTTCCGGATGCGGAGCGAGCGTACATTGGGCGTCTAGAACAAGCCGCGTTAGTCACTGTTGGCTTACGAAAGGTTTGGCTGGTTCTTTTTAAGCCAATGTACCAGTCCAAGTAATTTTGAAACGGAAATCTTCAAACGTTTCCACAGCAAAATCTCGCGCAAGAAGAAAGCATATCTCATGAATTCTGCGCCCAAAGCCGCGAAGAAGAGAACGGATTTGAAAGAAGCATAACATAATACACCACCATACATCTTACTTTCCCGCCAGACAAGGCTTAGCGAGGCTGTTGTCGTCGTTTTTTTTGCCCCCCTTTTGTAACCACCGCAGGATTACGTTCAGCAATGGTTATTACCGTTTCACCGTGCGCGCAGGTTCATCTTTATCCCTTCCCTTTCAGCCGGAGAGGCCAGATGGGAGGTCGTATTTTCCTTTGGCAGACACTTTGCACCGCACACGGGCCAAGTGCGTCTCGGTGCGTGCGTTCTTTTCGTCCCGCCCGAGGGAGAGCAGCGTATCAAACGCACTTGGAGATGCTTTTCCGTCTGCGTACTTGCGTACCTGCGTACCTGCACCGGGACGCTGTGTTACCACGCTGACCGGACGTAATGATGTTATTTATTTGCCCTGGCCTCGAGAAGGATCCGAGGCCCCACGACTGTCTTCGGGGCACGTTTCGCAAAAGGTGTAGACTGCTGCTCCCTTCGGATGTTCGGTTAGGCTGAGATATTTCTGGCAGTGAGGCTTAAGGGATCCGGCGCACGGAACCCGGTGCGTACGTGCAATGGTTCTTCCTTTCACCAGACGGTGTAACCTTGCCGGAGCAGGGTAGGACAACGATGTTTCGGACACATGTCATAAGGATGTGAGAATATGTACGGCGAAAGTTATAATTACCAGCAATATTGAGTCATAACCTTCAACATACAATGTACGTAAGATGTACTTTTGTAGAAAAGTTGTGAAATAATGATGTCTAAAGCCTAGAACCAGATTATTCTTTATTGGTTATGCATTTTTTCTTATTTTTTATCGTACCTAACGTACGCAGGATGACTTGTCCATCATTTATGATCGTCTTAAAAACAAAACGACTTTACAGACATGAACAAAGTTTCTCTAAAATTAGACATGGACATCCAAAGACCAACCCCGTCTAAAGAAAATCCGAAGACCTAAACGTAATATCACATCCAACGGTTCGATAAAACTAGAAAACTGGTTTTGATAATCATAACTAAGATACGCATTTCGTCTTGACGTGATACGAGGGATAGAAATGTTATGTCTTGCGAGTATACCTAGCGCGTCATTGGCAGAGATAAGAAGCTAAGCACAGAACATACATTGAGAAACCAGTCATCTCCAGAGTTTGCGTTCCAAGTAAGAGACAGTAACCGGGTCTTTGTAACGTGGTATTCTAGTTTAGTCTGTTATACGCAATCCTAGATTTTTCAAGTCCGTAGTCTTAAATTTCAATAATAGTATGCTAACAATTATGCCATTGTTATAAAGCAAAGCACACATTTTGTCACCCACTGTACATTCTAAGCGTCGCTTCTTCAACAGAATGTTTGTTGTGTTCAGCTAAGCTAATCACTCCCGCTGCCCGCACTTGTCTCTAACCTTCAGACACGTACGCCTCCCCTGTCCGTGCCAACAATGCGCTCTAGAATCAAAGAAAACGTCCATTGCATTGATGCAACCAAGACGGCACCCATGCACCCGCCATACAAGCGTACTGTCCGTGAGGCACGACAGCAGCGTCGTGACGATGTTCCAGACGTCTTCCTCGTCGTTCCTTTTCCCAGTCACCGCTCTGGCCTTCGCCCGAACGTCCGGACGGTCTCCCATCGAATCCATCGATCGACCAATCAACCGGTTTGACCCTCGTAAGGGCTCCCCCGTCCCCGTTCGCAATTGTGCCGCGGGTATCGGAGTGTGCTGTTTTTGTGTCCTTCGACGGCACGCCATCGGTGACCCTGACGGACGCGGCCCATTTGCAGACATTGCAATTGCAGTCGCGTTAAATATGCAACGCTATCGGCAGATCGGTTTCTCCACCCCCTTCGGCGATTCCAGACGGCCGATAGTGATCTGGTTTCGATTGCGATGCGTTCGAAAAACCGGTGGGATTGTAGGGCGTTTTGATTGCCTTCGTGCGTGAAATATGCATTGAGTGAGGTATTTAATTGCAAGCGCGCACGGAAGATGCATCTAGGTGAAGGGGTGTGCCCGAATGTTATACCAATGAAGTAAAAGAGGAAAACATTTTCAGCACTAAACAGCAGATTCAAAGCACTCAAAATCAAACTACCAGATTTGCTATAACATATTTTGTATTAACATATAATATTGTTATGATGGTAGTATAAAAATCGAATGAGCGCAAAATGGCATTCTTTCATCTTCTTACCACACACGCAGCAACACTTCTAATAGCTCGCCTAGGAAGACTCTTCCGGCCGGATGGTTATATCCGGGCATGATTTCTTAACAATCGCTCACAAGGGTGGCATTAGTCTCTCCCGTTGAACGGTTCATGGATACATTGAGAGGCTGCGTAGTTGCTTCCGCTGGGAAAGATCGCTCCGAGGTGGTCTTCCCGCAAAGTGTCGCAACAATAACTTGGGGGGCATCGAAGGCAATACTCCGCCTTGCGACGTAAAGGGTGGAACAGATTAAACTGCGCAGCAACGTTTAGAGTTTTACAGCATGCTTAGCGGCAACGCATTCTGACAGAATTGGTACTTCTTTTCCCGGAAATATAAACATCCACAGGAAGCAAAATCCAGAAGCATACATTTATAAAACGGTCACAGTACGGTATGGATGACTTTTGTGAAAACTGCTGGTAACTGTTGAATGGAAAATTAAGCCACTATATCGATGACCATTGTATTACATTTGAGTAGAATAAACTGACCGCAATTTATCCGCATTTGTTCCGCAATTTCATTTCCTTAGGTTTTACATGTTCAACCATGAACATGAACATGAACATGTTTCCATGTTCAAGATTTTAAAACTATCGAAAATATTATTCATGATAATAAGATCTTAAGCTAAATCGAACAGTTTTTTAAACACTCATCCCATAAGATATCATTTCTTCTTAAACGTCTCAGTTTGTATTCGACACATACGAACTTTCGGCTCGCAACAATGGTTTACCAAATCTGTTACTAAATGATATTGTGCCGATGATTGTTTCTCAATAGGTGGATTCACACGAACTTTTGATGACGAACCTCACGCACACTAATGGTTTTCTTCCAACACTCCAAATATTCGACTATTCATAAGTGTTGTGTATGGATGCCTTTTATGAGAACTGTTGATAACTCTTATGAAAAATTAAGCCTCTATTTCGATGAATTACATTTGAGTAGAATAAACTTACCGCAATTTGTCCGCATTTGTTCCGAAATTTGTTTCCATGTTCAAGATTTTAAAACTATCGAAAATATTATTCATGATAATAAGATCTTAAGCTAAATCGAACAGTTTTTTTAAACACTCATTCCATAAGATATCATTTCTTCTTAAACGTCTCAGTTTGTATTCGACACATACGAACTTTCGGCTCGCAACAATGGTTTACCAAATCTGTTACTAAATGATATTGTGCCGATGATTGTTTCTCAATAGGTGGATTCACACGAACTTTTGATGACGAACCTCACGCACACTATTACTGGATAACCTTTTCTGCTTGAAACAGACTCGGCGAACATAGCTCGACCCACTAATACATTGACAAAAAAGGTTCGCAGATCGTACAAATTCGAGCAGAGCTCGACTCGTGTGAACCCACCTAATAAGACCTTTGGCATTTGTTTTGATCTCAATCTTCAATCGTACCAGATATTAAAGCAATACGGATATACAGGTTGCAGGTTGACATAACACCACAGATTGGTGGTTATCTTTATTTTATTCATATCTCTCTAGGGCTTAAAGTCAAACTGGTTGTATCCACTAATTCTGCAACATGTTATTCTAATTTGCTGTCACCTATTTCAAAAATATGTATTTACTGTCTGCCTAAGCGGGTAAATGATTGCCCTCAGCAGCGTAACGTTTCGTGTTACGATATGACGCATGAATTTTCATTCGCCCGCTCGCCGTTTCCATACTGCACGGGACCGATCCGGCCATTCGTGACGTTGTACATCGTCTGCCTTCCTGCCGGCGCCGGTCCCAGCAAATACGGTACCATGTTTGGCTTCCGAATGCCAGACGGTAATAAAATAAAATTCAAGGTCATTACGGGCCGCACCTTTCGCGCCGAGGCGCCCGACCCGGCGATTATGCTCCGCGGCCGATCCATGGACCGGTCTCCGAAATGATGCTTCACGATATGGTTTCGACGATGCAACATCGCGCGTCCGGAAAAGGGAAACGATACCATGGACGCGGACGAGAATGGACCGTGCACCGTTCGACGGATATGGCACTTATCGATCGGTCCAATGTGTGTGTGTGTGTGTGTGTTGCATCTGTTGGGGAAGAAATCATTGCTAGCAGAAGCTCTTGTTGAAAATAATAGGCTATATGACATTTGAAATTTTAAGATAAGATTTTAAGCCCAACGCTTATCAGGTTGATTTCTCATCTCCTCAGCTGTCTTAACTTCTGTAGCATTGAAGAACCAACCCACCGAAAGAACCTCACAAGTCGCACGGTCAAAAGCGACCTCATGAATCTAAAACCCTCGAACCGGGGCAAGATCGGTGGATATCCTTTAATGGCTCCAGAAAACCGACCGCCCTGATCCGGATGCCGATTTTTACGATCGTCTTCCGTCAGCCGGCAGAAGGCCCCACAAAAGGGTAACGGATCTAGGGGCCTTTTGAAAAGTCATTTGGCATTATTGAGGAGGTGCCTCTTCTGCCAGCTTCCGAGCGGCCTTAGGTTCGGATCGTTAAAAGCGAGGTGGTATAAATTGACCGTTCAGGCGTCACGACTCCAGCGCCACCCAACGCTTACAGCCGCGTACGGCGGAACGATGGCCCGTTATGGTCCGAGCCTTCCGAGCTCTTACGAGCGAAATGATTTACGAATACAGAAATTGGACCGTTCAGCGGTTTATGACGCCTGGGAAGTGTCTGAAGCATTCTGGAGGGCAAATCGTAAAAAGTGCTTTCAAATCTCGTCGCTAATTCGGACCGTTTCATCTAATACCGCCAAATGTATTCCTGAAATACATATTTTAGTCGAGAAAATCTTAAAAGATGAGATAAGTCTAGACAATCCATCAACTTTTCTAAAATGTTGAGGTTATGCGGAAATTGTTCGCGTGAATAGCAGAATCACACCAGCTAGATTTCAGAATAATTTCTTCTACGTTTCAAAATACGATGTCCTTTTAATCTGTTCTTCATGGCATATTGGTGTAAAAAATGTCAATGATGGATTATTTTGCACCTAGAGGGACTAGTTCTTAGCAATGTTTTAGAGAAATAAGGAAAACCTAAGAAAGAGCTCACCGTAGAGTTGTTAACCTCTCCAATATTAGAGACTCTACTCGTCAATCAAATCAGAATTGCACCAATATATTTTGATTATGGCACTGCATAAAAGTGAAAACGCTATGTGTTATGTATAACAAACATAACTATTTAACTTCCTGTATATGATTATATTTCCTTGAAACGAATGGAGTTCTTTTCCAGAAAAAAATGCAATGCTCGCAATGCTCGCAAATCTTCCAACAGCCCCTTTATAGTAAAAAAAGCTAATATTGTTCAACCAGCTTATACTAAGTTTCAATGTACAATGTAACAGTGGACATTGAACTTTGTATATTGAAATGCAAAGCCTTCGAGCAATAAAAGCATTCATTATGGAATGTAGATGAGCAAACGGATTCTTCACCACACAATAATAATCATAAGAAATAGGGCTAGAAAACAACCGAAGACCGTGTCAATTTACAGTAAATAAAAGAGCCTCCCATCGAAATTCCCACCCATCGGCCCCGATGGTGCCGATGGTGACGGTTCGCATCTGTGCGCTCTTTTTTTCCGTTCGCCCCGCCGCGTTGATTAATGCTGCGGTGGGAAGAAGATGCGATACGAGACGGAAAAGATGCGTATCAGAGCGTGCGTGTGTGTGTTTTGAATACGCACGTACGCCCGATCGGTGCGCGTCCGCTCGGCAAGAGACGGCGTCGAGACGGACCAAAAATAGCATCACGGCCGCCCTTTTAACGCGGCCCCAAGCGCCCTCACAAACACACACCTCCTGCCCTGGGAGGAAGTGAAATGGGCGAGTGCGTATGCGCGCGCGTGTGTGTGTGTGGCTCTCGCTCGCACGCACGCCCAGACACGCGCAGGCGGCGACAAGGGATGGGTTTCTAATCCGGACGACCTTGTGCGTAGAATAACGGGGATCCGGGCGCAAACGGCATGAACGAAGAAAATAAATGTGCGTAGCATCGCGCTCCGCCACCCTCCCCCTATACCGCCCACCCCCAACACCACCCAGATGAAGCCGGTGTCCATTCATTCGCGTCCTGCCCGGTGTCTGTGTTTCTTTCTCGCTCTTGAAACAAAACGCGCGGCAGGTGGACCGGAGGTGCAAAACAATACCAGAGCGTCTGGCACGAACGCACGCGAGCACACACACACACACACTTCTGTCCTGTCTGGTCTGGTCTGTCTGGGCCGACCGGCTTTCCTGGGCCGGGCTTTCCTCGGCTCTCGAGCCCTGAAGCCGGTGGAGCCCGCTCCGCAAAAAGGGCCATGTGCAGGGCGCATGTCTGGGACCAGCCGGCTTCGTCAATCGATGGAGCTGGCCTGGGAGAGAGAGCCAGCCAAACACGGACCGGCAGCCGACACTCTCGCGGCCGGGATCGGATCGGATCGGAGTGTGCAAGACGCAAACGCAAGGTCGTGCAGATGAGACGGCCAGACACGAGACAGAGGCCGAACGCCATCTCTATCGCGCTGCCGGGTGTGTGTGTGTCTGTGTGTATTTTCCCCGGTGCGATAAAATAGTCGATGCGTACGCGATTAGTGCGTACGCGTACGGAGCAAACCGGCAAGCGGCGGACCGTTCGACACCTTTCTACGTGCGCATGGGAGTGCGGCCGAGCCAGGGGCGCAAATCATCCCGGCCTGTCCGAAGAGCTACTGACACGCCGTGTTTTGCATCTGACAGACACAGGGTTTGGCTCTCCCGCGTGTGTTTGTGTGTGTTGCGTTGGAGCCGCCTCGAGAGCCTACCCCACACGCACGCGGAGTGACCAGCGGTCTCGTGGCGGTGCGGCGGCGCCTTAGTATCCGGATTCGATTATTGTCTGTCTGGGTAGGCCGTTGCGCTTCCGTCGGCGGTATACGCCAACTACGGGCACCGTGGAGGCACTGTGGGACCAAGAAACTGCTGATATGGTCAGATTTAATCCCGAAAGCGATGTTTGCCATTAATATGTTTTTGAAAGTGAGGTTAGAAATAAGCCTAACCGACGCACCTGGCTACGGCGGGTATTCCTTTGACAGGCCAGATGATATAATTTTAATGGGATTTTAGAAGCCCATATCTGCACTTCTTGTGTCTAACGGTGTCTTACGATCCAAGTCTAAATAATATTGTATTCTTGTTTAAATAACTTAGGGCAGCAGTTTAATA
>KZ068047.1:30688-49433 GCA_002091845.1 Anopheles cracens
AGCACATGTTAGGAGGCAAGGGCAACCCGAGTAGATCAGTAGCAGAAGGGCAGCCGAAGTGCAGTGCACCAACTGCACCGCCAACTGCGCCGCAATCAGCGCACGAAGTTTGCAAATTATCTATTTTGCCGCCGCTAATCGTGCCCGGGCCCGGGAGCGTCGGGATGGACAGCCGAGACTGTCCCGGCCCGGACATAATCGATCATTTTTCCGGTCGCGCGCGGGTTGCGGGGAGTTTTTCGGCCGACACTAAAATGTTGGCATAATTTGACTCTTTGTTGGGGCGCACTGGAACTGGCGCTGACTTCGGACACCGGGCACCGGGCTGAAATCGACTCCAAATCGGAGGCAATTAGTGTTATCATTCAGATGTGTTCGTTTCTTTTGGCAGAATTGTGGCACCAACTCCATCGTTTGATTGGTAGTTGCTCAAGTGTTCGTAATTATCTTGCATACAAACAATGGATGGGATTATGACAGAGGAAGTGGATATTTTATCCAAATTTGCATGATGCTTTTTACACTCTATTTTAATTCAACCATTTTACATGTTTAGCTAATGCATCTATCCATTTTATGGAACATTTATCTCTAAACACTCAGCAACATTTTGTCCCACATAACTGTAACTAAAGACCGATAAGCTGTTTGTAGTTTTCTCATTGTTCTAATTTTCAAATTTCAAGTAAAAAAGTTGATAGTTTTACTTAATGTCAAATCGTAATTAGTAGACTAGTAGTAGTTTAATGATTAGAAGTTATTTTCACATGTTTCAATTATTTCATTCGATTCGAGACATTAAGTCTGCATTTATGTTTTACAGATTATTTGGCTATTTTTATTTTGGGTTCTATGCTTTCAGTTCAGTTTTGTTTTGGCCACTTGACAGTACACGCAGATCATACGCTCGAGTGTTCAAATTATACCTTAAAATAGCATTCCAGAAGCAAACAAAAGGCACTAGCTTAACGCATTTTGAGCAAAAATTGTAAAAATTTTGTAACAAGAAAAAACAACGATAGAAATATGAAAAATAATGTTACCATACAGTCGATAAACTTCCGATCATACAGAAGTTATAAAACAATAAAGAACTTACAAAACTATTCCAATTTCTTATCAAGAATTGCTTAAAATGGAATTTTTAAATAAATTTCTGACTAATCGGACACACTCTACTTAAATACCGGTTGGCTAAAATGAAAACTAAAGAAAATTTAATCTAACAGGATTGTGAAGAACATGAAACAGGAAAATGATAATGTTTTCTTCTGCATCAAAACGAGACTATGGACATTGAAAGACCAAACGGAAAGAAAAATCCGGTAAAACTATAAAAGAAGCGAAAAAAATATAAAAATACAACAATAGAAATATGGACGAAACAAAGTAGAAAAAGATGAAAACAATTTCAAACTAAATGATCTTTAACAAAAATAACAAAAAAACAACACCAATAGAAAACGCAAAAAAAAACAATCAAAGCAAGAATGTGGTAATGTAATATTGAGCTTTGGTGAAAAAAGTTATAAAAAACGAGTCTCTTCGCGTGCAACTCTGAAACTGTCTCTAAGTTAGATTAATCGTTCAGCAATGGTGTGATACACTACAACTTATATGACTGATGATAGTCGAAGCCGAAAGAGAGGTTATGTTTCTGAATGCGATTCAAGTAATTCCTCGTGTTTTCTAACCGTAGGAGTCCGAACTCCATATTGATAGAAGAAGCGACAATAAGATGGATCATTTTGTTATATCTACCTACTCTTTTAACGTCCAGTCGCCTGAATTATCGATTCTGTTGGTTTCTAATGTGAAAGCTACTGTAAAAAAGTCTTAATAAATAGAAAAAGCTAATTCTCGAAATTTTGAATTTAATGTCGATGAGACATTCGCACTTCCCAAATCTCTATGCGGTCTGTATGCGGTGCAGTGGGCTATTTAAATTGAATGAGGGCAAAACACTCGTCCGCTGGCACATGGTACACCTACGGGGCACGCTTACAACTGCTGATCCCTCGTAACCCACAGCTCGCGGCTGGCAAATTGTTCATCTCGCAGTCGGTCGTGAAGAAAAAACAACAAACGCAGGGACGTCGACTCCTCCGCTGTCGCAAAAAGTGCCTTCACCGATGCTACCGATAGGAGGCGGCAGGGGCGCCCGCCGGATCGGGTAGCAGTCAATGATAAATACCAGATTATATTATTTTTCTAAAATATTACAAATTGTTCGGCCGCACCCAGATGTGCGCGGGGAATTTGCCGCCGCTCCCGTCCTTGCGAAAGTGATACTGCGCCCCCTGTTATCCCATTACGGTCGGGCCTTGTTAGCACGACAAATGATGGGCACCTCTGGCTTTGCTTTTATGTTGCTTTTCTGCGGAACGAAATTCGGGTCGGCTCTTTTTTTCTCTCTCTCTGTTATTCGCTATGCGGCTTGCGTCCTGCGTCGGAAGAGATTCGGAACCGACAGGACCTTCCAAGGGGAGCGAGAGACACGGAAGGAGGAACATTACACACAAAGGTAAACCAAGGAAGAGATTCGGAACCGACAGGACCTTCCAAGGGGAGCGAGAGACACGGAAGGAGGAACATTACACACAAAGGTAAACCATATCGGAGCCCAAAAGGGAGAGAGAGAGTCCTCCAAATTCGCCACTTTCCAGCCGTACCCTGAGCGTTCTGATCCGATTTCTTTGTACGGCCACTCGGCTATTGAAAAAGTTGAGAAGTCCCTGCCTTTCTTAGGTGTCCTTTATTTGCGGGTTTGCACGGTGGCACGGTGCCAACCCACCGAAAGCGGACGGGAAAGCGGAAAATGCGGCACCGAACAAGAGCAGAGAAACATCGTTGTTGACTTTTTTATTGCTATCTTGTCTTTGTGCGCTTCCCTGCCCTTCGCACCGACTTGTCAGTAGGCCGTTTTGTTGGTTTTAAGGATTACCGACAAATAAATCGTCCAACCGGCGCATTGCCTCGGCGGGGCGAGCCTGAGCCGGGCTGTCAAAGGCATTGCCCTGTCAGTCCGGCGGGCCGTGGAGTCCTCCAGAGTAGGAATTAAAGCAGGAAGCGATCTGATTTCATCCCTCTCCGGAGCGCAGTAAGCGCTTCACACCTTCGGCCGAGGGGCCCTCGCTTGTCGCGTAGCTTGTTAGGGAGCTCGGCGCCCGTTCTGGTTGATGGATTCGATAAATTAAAATAATTTTTAAGGTTTGTAGCAGATTATAAAAATGGTTCACGAGCAGGCGGAGGGAGGCATTGCAATTGAATTGTGCCGGGACGGATACAGTTTGCGCCGAGTTTGTCCTAATTATTACGGGCAGATGTCACTCCGATGCTGCTGCTGCTGCGAGCTCGGCGCCCGTTCTGGTTGATGGATTCGATAAATTAAAATAATTTTTAAGGTTTGTAGCAGATTATAAAAATGGTTCACGAGCAGGCGGAGGGAGGCATTGCAATTGAATTGTGCCGGGACGGATACAGTTTGCGCCGAGTTTGTCCTAATTATTACGGGCAGATGTCACTCCGATGCTGCTGCTGCTGCTGCATTGTCCGCAGTCAGCTACCGGCAAATGGTTTCTCGCAGCCGCGCGAAAGGATTTACAGACGCGGTTGCGTAAACTCTCAAGCCGATCCCAAATTCCAACCGGATTGAAAAACAAAATTCGAGTTATTTATTCTCGCTTCCGAAGCGCGAAGTGTGAATTTTGAAGGCACCGGCAGCAGTTCTGGATGCAACATCCCCGGCGCGTTTTACGACACCCCGCGTGACGGGTCCCGCGCTCTTGACGGACTCGCACCCGGATCGGATCGGGCTCGAAATCGCACTTCACACTTCGCTGCAAAGCCCGCCGGCGAAACCCGGCGGTTGAAGTTGATTAAATTTGAAGATTTTAATCAGGCAGCCAGAGTTCTCGCGTCTTGTGCAGAAAGAAACAAAAAAAACATTCCAGCTGGTTTGTCCTCTACGGACTCCTGGCTGCGGTTGTGGTTCGTTTGCGCCAAAAACCCGATACACACCCGGCTGTCCGCGGCGGGGGCCGGCTGTCATTCGGAGATTAACTACTGGTTTTTTTTCTTTCGTTGCTTGCCTTCCCGCGGCTTATCGACTCCGTTCGTCCTAAGGCGCGCTGTGGCGGTGGGAAGATTTGCGTCGGGTGATGAGATTGAGCTTGATTGGACTTGGTGAGCTCACTTTCATCTTGCGTTCTCGCGTTGCAGGATTAATTTTCAGCCTTTCGGCACGTCATAATCGGTTGTCAAGAGAGTTGCTTCAGGAGGTGCTGTGATAAGTTTCGTATGTTTAGCGGTTTTGGATCAACAAATTGTGAGGTGAGCACGGATGCAGATGGGCAGTGTTTAGTTATTTAGAATTTTGACTGATTTAATACAGCATGGTTCAGGAAGTGTTGCGGTATGAATTACTTGCAATGAAAAAGAGAGTATAATGGTATAACAGTTGATGTAACGTGCGATACTTATTCTACCTTTAGTCGTTTCCAAAATATGGATGAGTAAAGTGATGACATTTGGAGACCTGACTTGCTTCTTCGTTTAAAATTATGTTTCAGAAATCTACTTTTTGTGTGGTTTGTGTGACTATTATTACGAGTTTTGTAAGGTTTTGAGTCAACTATAATAACTCAATGAAATAGGTATGATCATCATAAAAACTATCACGATGTGACACCAACCCTCTGGAACTTTGAGTGCGAAACAAGTCAAGTCTTTCAAAAAATCAACGATGGCTAGAATGCCAATGTCATCTACTCTTTGGAATATTGAAAACTAAGTATGGAAAGGCTAAAACTAAGTTTTGTTGTATGGAAGCACACCCTCTTACTCTACGGGAAACAAGAATCGAAAACGTAAAATAGACAATCAAGAAATCCTGACCCAAATATTCATTTTTATCAATTTCCAGCATAAAATATTGTTTTAAAAGTTTAGGTTTCTTGAAATGGACAAAAACATCGAATATTCTGAATAGAGAAAACTTAACACGACTTTAACACGAACCAAGCTATCCCAACAAACTTTGATCTTTTTCTTCATTTTATACATCTATGGTGTTTATTCATATTGTTGGAACTACCATAGGTACTGTCTATATCATATTTTCAAATCGATTTTATCAATACAAGCAACTAGTGCTTGACGTTGCTGCCAATAGCATCTAACTCTAGATCTAGAATCTAGATTTGATTGCTTGTGCCATTCAATCAGTCAATTTGTTTTGGAGAAGTGTGGATTAATCATTCAAGTATCAACAATTCTTACTGCCATAGATCAAAGATATTACCCTCGATTCAATCCAATACTCTCTGTCTTTCCCATCCGTTCCCTTCTGGCCTTGGTTGTTTTGTATTTCGTCTTTGTTTTAGTGTTCATGACTACGGTGCGTTACCAGGATATAAGTTAGGGTTAAGTACTTGCCATTTGTTAGACCTTTTATGGCGGACAATTTTAAGAAATAAATGTAAATGTAAATATTATTTTTCATTCATTTTACCACTGACAGTTGTGTTAAGTAAACGTTTCTAGACTAACCAAGTCTTTAACAAAACGATCGAATAAAATTAACTTGATTATTGTTCATACATTGCCATTCACGGCACGGTAGTGCAGTGCACAGGACAGGTTTTATGAAGAAATTAAACCGTAATAAATAATAGAAAATCTATCGCTAAATGTTACACGATAGTCTACACGGTAGTCTACTGTGCACACTAGGTAAGCCACCAGGAACAGGTAATGAAGTGACTACAATGTGAAAGCAGCTAATAAACCATTTTACTTTCTCTCGCATGCAAACCGATTTCAGGAGGACCCACTTTGATTTGAGCTTCGGTACGGTTTTTCGGTCTCCAGCAAGCACCCCGCTCCACGGCGAAGAAACGGCGGCCCCCAGAAGCAACATTGTCAAGACTTTGCAGCGCTGCGCTTAGTGCGAAGGTGGCCGTAAAGCGCAGCGGTCGCGCCGGTCGATTGCCATCATTGTGGCGCATCAAGGTTATCGTAAAACGCCGTGCCCGGTCAGAAGTTTGCCGACGGGGGGCGAGTAAATTGTTAAAAGGGTCTGTAAAAGGAAGCCGGTATGCCGGTATCGTAAAAGTAAATAAAAATATTAAAAAGTATCCCGGTATTCGGGTTCCATTAGGGATCGGCTTGGTGGAGCCGACGCTTTGATCAGCCAGCGCGTTGAGTAGTGTTTGACTCCGGCGGTGATTTTCAGCACGGAAGCGGTCCCAATCGTGTCAGGGGATGCGCATTAATCAAAACCATCCCGTGGAATTGGTTTCGAACACAAAGCCCAACGCTATGGTGCCTAATATTCTCTTCTCTAGCTGCAACACAATGGTGGCGGAGATGAAACCTATCACAACCTTTTCCCATTACGCTCCACTATCACGGCGAACGACAGGAGCGCTAGAGTATGCAACGAGCGCGGCCACGAGTAACACACAATTCCTCCTGGCAACCGTTCAACTCGATGCAACTGAAACGATTTCGGCGAGCAGCGTCCACCGTTCAAACGGGTGGAACCAACAGACTCCTGGCAACCGTTCAACTCGATGCAACTGAAACGATTTCGGCGAGCAGCGTCCACCGTTCAAACGGGTGGAACCAACAGCAGGCAAGAAGAGAGAGAAAAAAAACACATTTTTATTATTTATGATGCTACGTTATGTGCTAATTGAAATTGGAAAACCGCATGAAAGTGAAGTACTGCGCGTACGCAAAGCCGTCTCCGTGTCCATGCCGCTTGCAGTGGCTCTCCAAAGAGGGGCCGAAATGTTAACCGATCGAGCGTACGGTGTCAACCCCTTGTAATTTGTCAATTAGGACATTGTTAAAACTCACTCGATACATTTGAATCGAACGTCGCCGCCGTCGACGGAGGGATGGAAACCCGGGACAAAGCCCGGTCGAGAGAGAGAGAGAGAGAGAGAGAACGAGAGAGAGCAAAAGCGCAATCGTCAAAGGCACACATGCGGCCGCGCGGGACTTTTGAAGAGGGAGCACACGGCCGCTACGGCCGAACGGTAGCAGGATCAAACAAATGAATTGAGCATCATGTCACTTTGGATTGTTTCGTCCTTTTGGTGCGTGTGTGTGTGTGTTGTGTGTGCGTCACAGGATGAGGTCGTGGCGGCACTCATTATCCCGAGCACGGCATGCGATCCGTTTGAGGTTACAATTTCAATAAATAACGATGACTTTCAAGAGCCGATGTGGCGAACCGTAGCCGCACGAGAGTGAGAGAGAGAAAGAGTGAGAGAAACGCATCGGCCACGGTAAAGGTCTGCCTCACGCAAGGGAGAAAATGGGGAAAAATGTTCCGGTTTCCTTTTTTTTCTCTCTTCCCTTCCTGGTGTTTACCATTTGCCAAGCGACGGTTAGCAGCAGTGGTTGACTTTGATTTTACGAGATGCCACTTCGCGGCATCATGTAGGCTAGTGGCCACACTTGTGGCGGGGATGTGCACACGGAGATTCCCGTTGAAGTGAATTATGATTCAAGGGCCCTCGAAAGTTGGCGGTTTATGTTGAGTTTACGAGTGTTCCGCTGGCGGGATGGTTCTTATCAATGGGAGTATAGAGAAATCTAGCCAGGGAGATGGATGCGTCCATGATGCGCCCGGGCAGGTCGTAACCAACGATGGAACAGATGGTTAAAGGTGCTAGCCGAAGCTCGCACAATGCAAGAGCTATTCAAATAGCTGCGAACGAATTGAAAATGAGGCGAGAAAGTGGCCGTAAAGTGTTGGAATAGATGTCCTGAATACCTTTTCACGCAGTTCAACACTACATAATGGGACGTGTAACTCTGGCAAAAGACCTACCTAAGTGTTCATAATACTTCCAATTCAGTCGCATCAGTTTACAACAATCCAACATTGTTTTGCCTTTTTGTGCTAAATCCCTTGACTTAAGCTCGTAGTAGAATAGGCTATTATGCGACTAATCCTCCACTATCGTCGTGTTTCCATCACAGTATCATGGTTTTTATGAAATCTATCGATGCTCGAGCTTGATCTTCATCTTCTTTAGTGTTTTATATGAAAATTGAACCAATTCTAGTACACAATAAGTGATTTGTTACTAGTACTAGTGCCCTGTGGCATTTAGTATACATACTTCACAATATTTCGACATACATGTATGAGTTCTAGCTTTTTTCTATTAGATTTCTTCTTTTTTCTTGTGATGATGTTGGATTTTGTTGTTCAAAAATCAAAATTTTCATGAGTTTTTTTGTTCAGATCTTCTTGATTTATTTGGCTTTTGTCTATATGATCTAAGCTTGAAGGAGGAAAATTTCTTGTTATCCGGAACTGATTGGTTGAAAGGCTGTGGTTTGAATGTTTGGAAAGTATTGCTTTGTAAAATGTAACATTTTTATCCTTGAAGTGCTGTGATCCAAAAATCTATCCAAACAGAGCATGAACTTCACTGGTGGCATGAGAAACTGATGTTTATTTATTGCTACAATTGAAATCATGTGAACGACTGATATAAGTTTCGTATTGTGTTCCCAAAAGTAGCGAACAGAGCGTTTTAAGTATTGTTGATTGTTCTCCAAGAATGAGCTTATCTTGTAAATAAGAACGACCATACCTAGTCATCTAAATTTCGCTATCGTTTGTGTCAACACGAACGATTCCCAAGAGACCCAAGAGATCAATAAACCAATAAAAATCGCATCATTTGATGTGATCGCTTAAACAGCAATAACCTCTCGGCAGGCATCCAGTATGAACTTCTTTTGCGGAATGCGATAAGGTTTATGAACCTCGCGAGACAATCCATTTGGTGGTCCGATCGGCGTCCGATAGTCCTTTGCCTATCTGAAGCGCAATGAGCGCACCGAATGCGTGTGCGAGTGCAAGTGAGTTTATCATAACAGAATTTCATGGACTAACCGGTGGGCCGCCTAGATTTGCCTAGCTACAGGCACCATTCCGGATCAGTTTCAAACGGCGTCTTACGCGATCACCAAAGGGTTTGGGTTGGCGAGAAGAAGGGCTTTGCTTTGTCGTGCGTCGAACATTGTGCGATGGGACCGCTCAGCTGCAACCATATGGCGTTTTCGGCGCACGGCTCTCTGATCCCGCACGGGGCGACTGTTTATGTTTACGATCGTGCGGGCTGCTCCCGCAACGCGTAAGTGATTGTGTGTTTGGGCGTTTGGAATGAATCCACTTTGTTTGCGGAGTATGGTGTTCTCTGTGATGTTGGAGTTTCGTCGTTGTTGTAGCGCCGATGCCGATGTGTTTTTATTACGCGCTGGGAAAGCAAAGCGCGATTCGGCCGAAGCGGCGGCGTACGTTGCTTATTTTAATTAGCTTTGTTGTAGGTTGACGTATCGATGTTTTTGTATCATCATTGGGAACGGGCATGCATGAGCTATGATTGTTTCGTCTCGTTCGAAGTTACAATACCGCTCAGTGAAACTCTTGTAGAAAGGAATAGAACGAAAGAATGTTCACGTGCGAAAGTACGGCCGAGATTTAGCTCGCCTGTTGTTTTAAACGATTTCACGTCCCATTTAAACGTGGGAATGGCACACGCAATCACATCCACTGCAAGCCATGCAGGGAGCCACATACCAGAACAAACGATCCGTTTCCTAAATTGCACCATGCGACGTGCCTGCGCGTCACTCGGGTGCTTACAGAAATAATTTCTAATTTAATCAGCAATTAATTTGTTGCCATTAAAGCAACTACCAATTATACACCGCACCGGTGTTGAGCAGGCCGTGGGCGAATCTTCCACGCAGAACGAATGCAATTGACTCCGGCATCCGGAATGAGCCGAACGGGACTCTTCCACCACCGGCCATCGCCGTTTCTAGGCAAATGACCAGCTGCATGATCGTATGTCTCAGGCTCGGTGGTGTTGCACGCTGGGATGGCTGTATTTATTGCTATCATAATCGTATCATAATCACCCGGAGAGATAACGGCGCAGTAAGCGATCGGAACGCAACGCAAGTCGGACGCAGGATGGACATGTGTGCTCCCAAGTGTCCAACTGGGCAACGTCGATGTAGCCGAGCGTCGACGAAACGTGACGAGCAACGGCAAAAATATGTTTGATAGCAGGAAATCGGTCCGGTTGCGGGAGGAAATGTGCTCGCCCGCCCGTCAGGCTCGTCAGGGGCACGTTTACCGACGGCAGCAGCTCGAAGTCACTTTACGAGGGGAGTCGGAGTTTTCTGACGTAATTTCGTTACGGTTACTTCAGCGGAGTGGTTGAACACTGTCGCGGCTGGGATGAATTCGTAATTTTGTCAAAATTCTAATTCACCCATCCGCTCGTGATTCCCCCCACGGAGAAGATAGCCGGCAGCGACTACCGATTTTCACACCAATTTGCTAAACTGCTGCGCAGGTCGCGACGAGCGAGCTGGGATGAGGAAAACCCGATTGATATTTGCAATCCCGTCGGATGTGGTCCGGGTGAGGACTCCGCCGGTGGGACTTGGTTAGGCGTTTGGGCAGAGCGCTCGCGCTCGGGGACTGTCGCGCCGTATCTTGTTTGTGTTGAGTTCAACGTTTTATTATCGAATGGCGGGTGACGATGGGTTTGGAGTTGGAGTTTGAAGCGAAACGCGGTGAAAGGTGAATTTTGGCAGTGCGTCGTCGTTTGTCATTCTTCAAATGGAATCAGGCGGAATAATTTAGATAACCGTTTTGAAATTAATTTCTGTTGCGAATTGTATCGTTAGTGAGTAATGGTTTGTAGATATTGAAAAAAAATGATTGCAATATTGTTGGAGTTTTTTTTTAAATTGAATAATTGAAAGTACGTAAGTACGTAGGTACATTTTAACAATGAATAATCTTATACCAAAGTCTATTATAACTAAAATGATATAAAAAGTTGTTAAAACCTATCATCTATCAAACAATCTGAAGGATATTTCCATTTTAATGTATCAGGATAACTTAATTCGGTATTTATTTGCAATGGGTTTTTTGTACTATTCAAGCTTTTCAATTAGATTAGAAAAATCTGATCGATGATCTTAAATGATAATAACAATACAGTATAAAAGCAATATATGATACGCATATTCCTTCAATCTTAAATGATACAAATCAATCATTTGTATTGCAAAGTGTTTTAAAAATATTCAAAATTCATGCAAGTTTAATAATTTATTAATATGCAATCAATTTAAACAAAAGACAATAAAGCAAAATCAAAACGAGTGAGAAAACTGTATGACTCCGTACATGGAGTTCAGATAATTATTCATATTTAAATATTTAGGTGATAAACAGTGTGTTTATAAATATACACAAACAAAGAAACACATTGTTTGTAGCCTGATTGCATATAACGTATGTATGTTCTAGCGATCTCTATAACGAGATCGATAAGGTAATAAGGATAAGGATTCCAATCATAAATTTGTCTGTGTTACTAATACACAAAGATAACATAAGATAGGATAGGAGAGGTAACATGAGAAGTTAAGATATGAGAGGCTTAAGGAGATATTAAGATAAACTTAGGAAATCTGCATAGTTTCCTGTTGCATCATATTCATTCGTCTCTCGTAGCATATGATTGTTTTCTATCTATCTCTGTCATCCTATCGTTCATGCCATTCACCTTGATATTTAATCATTAAGTATTATTTCTTATTAATTTTCCAGTTTGTGTAAAGGTTGGCTAACGCTAAATTGTAAAGGGTTTTCAGAACCCGTTGACAAAAGAGTGAAACATTTCATTGTTTCATTTCAACATGACATGATTTCATTCAGCTATGTAACGTGAATAATGGAAACTGTTGAACAGATATAGGTGTGCATAACACTAGGAAATTACTTCTGTGCTCTGGAAATCTGACACTTGCTGTAGTTGAGACGTCTTAAAGATAATAGTTGAGACGTCTTAAAGATAACTCAAAGCAGTGTTGAGGTATGCGATGTGAATAATCACCGAAAAACTCCACAAACAAAAAAAAAAACACAATGAAAAATTACAAATAGTACGTTCTTACGTTTTGTTTCCCTTGAAGTTGCTCGTTTCCCGTCCCTAACACGGAAGAATTCCGGGCGGTTAACAAATTTTGTACATCAACGACACGCCACAACATGATGGCGTTAACACTGATTGCTATCTGTTAAAGCTTCACACACACACACATCCCAACGCGCCGCTCTTCAGCCACAGAAAAATAGCTGTTTGGATTAACATAACTCACCTAATGGATTTTTAACATTTTCCACATTGGTCACCGCGCGTTGGAACAAAACCGGGCGGAAAATCCCGATTCTCTCGTTCAAAGTTTTGGTATTCGTTTGGAAAATTTATGGTCACCAGACCATTTGTGGTCCCGCGCGGCCTCTTCAGCTTGTAGGTTGTGGAAAAGGTGCGCTTGTTAATGAGGACGCAGCGGCCCCGAACACCGTCCATCTTCGACGGAATGGAAGGAAATCAGTTTGACAGTTTCCGAGAGGCAGCGCGGCGACGCTGAAGTGGCATTCTACACGAAGCGCGAAGCACCATAACTCAATCCGGGCGAACGATCGTTTTCCCCGTGAAAGCTGGAGGCCGAAAGGGTAAACCATAAAACCTCTCACCCAAATAGATCACTCGCCGATTATTTAATTGTTCCGTTTAAGACAAATGGTACCATATGGAGCGCGGCAACACAGGCTTCGTTTTAGTTACGACACGGGTACAGCACCCTTACAGAAGATGTTTACACGATGGAGTCGCACTAGCCACGACATGGTGCATTTCTTTAACGCGTCCACTGAATGGTGTGTGTGTGTTTTGAGTTTTCATAACCTCCCGAGCAAGTTCTTCCTTCTGCACTCGCGCGCAGGAGTGCACCGAGGTTTCCGGGTGTTTGATCCGAGGTTAAAAATAAATGGCCCAAGTCGCTACAACGAGCAAGCCTATCGTGGCCAAACCGTTTAGGACGTCTTAAAGATAACTCAAAGCAGTGTTGAGGTATGCGATGTGAATAATCACCGAAAAACTCCACAAACAAAAAAAAAACACAATGAAAAATTACAAATAGTACGTTCTTACGTTTTGTTTCCCTTGAAGTTGCTCGTTTCCCGTCCCTAAAACAAACACGGGACGACGCCCGGAGTTAAGTGGTTTAGTGGAAGGTGAAAAGGGGGCTGCTCGGAACGATGGATGGGGCCATTCGGTGTGGCACGGGTCGTTGAGGTTGAGTGGGACTTGTGGGCCAATTAGTGCGTCGATTACGAGTTGGCGGGAGCCTTGCCTATGGTAGATGTTCTGGCAAATGAGTTGTGGTTAAAGTGGGCAGGCAAATTGATCAATCAGATTATTTTGCATTCATTTTGGAAAAGTGATTTGTCTCAATCATAAGAGCACAGTGATTCACATTTTTAAAAACCTTGAAATACTGAACAGTATAAATAAATAATATCATATAAGGAGAGTTGACGACAGAGAAGACATAACAGTTATAAAGTCAGTTATAAATTGAATCTATCAGTGGTAGAAAGATAATGAAAGTAGTACAGTTGTACAATTGAGAAAATGTTATAATAAATAAATGAAAATACCTATAGGTTAAGTAATGAAAATTAGAAATCTATTGAACCCATATTTTACCCATAGGGACGAATCGAGGATGAGCCTCGTGACCAATGTGAACAATGTGAACAAGATTAGACTTTCGCAATAGTAAAAAGTATATCGTTTTAGTAAATACATATTTTAGATCGATATCGATAAAACTTGTTTTATCCAAAAGGTCGATTTGATTTGATGCTACTACTTTAATAAGATGTTTAAAAAATATGCTTATTCTTCATACTATTATTTTCTATTCTTTTCTATTCTCTTCTATTATTTGATTTTTATTCGATTTGATTTGATGCTACTACTTTAATAAGATGTTTAAAAAATATTAATATTCTGCATACTATTCTTTAATATTCTTTTTTATTCTCTTCTCTTCTTTAATATAATATTCTTCTTTTAATTACTAACAATTCCTATGTTTGTTTTATTTTTCAACCAATTTTCGTTTTTTACCGCCGTTTAGACTTTTCTAAAATATTAAACTCTTGCCTATGTATGACTAAAATCTAAAATAAAATCTTAACTCTTCTCTCTCTCTCTCTCTCGAATCGAGCGGAATCGATTTTCTGAAAAATTTAGAAAAACTATCAACCGTTTTGGGAGTGTGAACTATCGAAAACCCCTTTTGTGTGTAGATTTTGGATCTTGTCTTAGGTGTTGGTGATGCAATATGGTGTTAGATTGTGCAGACATTGTATATCATCATCAGCAACAAAACCTTGTCATATGGCATAATGAATGCTAAGTCCTTTGAGCTAACAGTACGATGAATAATATGTTTTTTTTTTGCCCTCTATTGTACCCCGAACCACGCACGGCAAGCAGCAGGATGTTAAGTAGCGCTCAGTACTTATCCATTTCAAAGAAAGTGTTAAAAGCTAGTCCCCATAAACAACTCCAAAGGAAGCGCACGGTGAGGACGCGCTAAGAGCCGCTCGTAATTGTCGGCTAGCAAAAGCATAAGCAACGAAAATCGGCTCCTTTGGCGGTCGGAATTAGGAAGTACGCACGAAGAGGAAGCGGTAAAAGATCGAGTTACACTTCCGACATGTTTATGTGCGGTACAGGATGCTTCCAAGGCACAGTCGTACCCTTTTCGCTTCTGCTTTGCCGGTGGGCGTCCGGGGGGGGAGTGAGCAATGTGCTAACCGATTTCGGCTGAAGGCTGGCACGCTTCGGTGAGGATAATAAAAATTTGATTTTCACATCTCAGCTTCTTTCCGGTGTTTGTGGGCAGCTAAAAGCCGCTCAGCGCTTTATTGGACTGTGCTACTTACGGCGAAAACCGGGAGTTTCGGGGCTGCGCTCGGGGCTGCAGATGCGATCGCGTTCCCGATCGCCATCCTCGCTGGTCTGGCCCTCGAGCGACTCGTCCTTGGCGGGCGGCGAGAGCGACGTGCACGCTGGACTGGACGAGTCCGTCCGGAAGGATTCGGAACCCGAGCCGGACGAACCGAACAGCAGCCCCTTGGAGAAGATGTTCTGTGATCATTTAGCGAACCGCGCCCGGCGTGGTGGCCAACTTACTTGATCGATGCCGAAACCCAAACACTTCGGGGGCGCGAACGCGGACGGGAGGGGCAGGTTGGACGGGAACGGTTTGACGAACGCGCCGCCGCCGCTGAACGGGCTGGTGCCGCTGGCGGTCGACACGGCCGGGTTCAGCGGGTGCAGAAAGTGCGGCTGGAAGCCGTGCAGGAGGTGCGCACCGTAGCCACTCATCAGCGAGAGGTGGTGCAGGTCCTTGGCGTCGGGCAGCTAGAAGGGGGGAAAAATGCAACAATTATTTAAAAAACAATATGACAGACATTATTGTGGAAATGATGAAGTAAAATCCTACGAAAGCTGATGATAATTGTTCCACAAAAAATCCACTGCTTGTGATGTTAAATGAAATAAAAACCATAAAACTAACTGAAAGCAAAAAATTCTTACTTTGAATGTTGAGTCTTGATCAACTATTTTATTTAACTAAAAGTTTGAGATTGAAAATAATGACGAACACAGTTATTGCTGTTTCATGATATTGTATGTTGCTTCATAATGCCTATATAAGAGTTGTCCGTTGATTAATTTCAACATTGGAATTTTTATTTTTACTTGACGACATTTCATATTTGTATTTGTGCGTGGTGGAAAAGTAAAGCATTGGAAAAATAAAAAAAAATGTCATGTTAACAACAGACACAGTGAATTGTAAATTTCAAGCATGCTGATATTTGGTTTTATTCAGAATCAAATCAGTTTGAATATTTCTTTATGCTGCTTAAATTGCTTGCTATGTACAAGTTGGTTTCATCGATGTTAACATTTGTTCTTTTTTATTCAGTTTTGAACAGTATAAACTTGAATGAATCGGTCTACGAAAAAAACATTTAAACCCGATTTAATAATAATATACTTAATAACTTTTTAAACTTCCGAATACATTATGTTTGTTTCATTGCTATCAGTTCTTCATGTTTTATGAGCAATTTTTGTCTTTTCTATTCTCTTCTATTATTTGATTTTTATTCGATTTGATTTGATGCTACTACTTTAATAAGATGTTTAAAAAATATTAATATTCTGCATACTATTCTTTAATATTCTTTTTTATTCTCTTCTCTTCTTTAATATAATATTCTTCTTTTAATTACTAACAATTCCTATGTTTGTTTTATTTTTCAACCAATTTTCGCTTTTGATCGCCGTTTAGACTTTCCTAAAATATAAAACTCTTGCCTATGTATGACTAAAATCTAACATAAAATCTTAACTCTTCTCTCTCTCTCTCTCTCGAATCGATAGGAATCGATTTTCTGAGAAATTTAGAAAAACTATCAACCGTTTTGGGAGTGTGAACTATCCAAAACCCCTTTTGTGTGTAGATTTTGGATCTTGTCTTAGGTGTTGGTGATGCAATATGGTGTTAGATTGTGTAGACATTGTATATCATCATCAGCAACAAAACCTTGTCATATGGCATAATGAATGCTAAGTCCTTTGAGTTAACAGTACGATGCCACGCACGGCAAGCAGCAGGATGTTAAGTAGCGCTCAGTACTTATCCATTTCAAAGAAAGTGTTAAAAGCTAGTCCCCATAAACAACTCCAAAGGAAGCGCACGGTGAAGACGCGCTAAGAGCCGCTCGTAATTGTCGGCTAGCAAAAGCATAAGCAACGAAAATCGGCTCCTTTGGCGGTCGGAATTAGGAAGTACGCACGAAGAGGAAGCGGTAAAAGATCGAGTTACACTTCCGACATGTTTATGTGCGGTACAGGATGCTTCCAAGGCACAGTCGTACCCTTTTCGCTTCTGCTTTGCCGGTGGGCGTCCGGGGGGGGAGTGAGCAATGTGCTAACCGATTTCGGCTGAAGGCTGGCACGCTTCGGTGAGGATAATAAAAATTTGATTTTCACATCTCAGCTTCTTTCCGGTGTTTGTGGGCAGCTAAAAGCCGCTCAGCGCTATATTGGACTGTGCTACTTACGTCGAAAACCGGGAGTTTCGGGGCTGCGCTCGGGGCTGCAGATGCGATCGCGTTCCCGATCGCCATCCTCGCTGGTCTGGCCCATATTTCTTTATGCTGCTTAAATTGCTTGCTATGTACAAGTTGGTTTCATCGATGTTAACATTTGTTCTTTTTTATTCAGTTTTGAACAGTATAAACTTGAATGAATCGGTCTACGAAAAAAACATTTAAACCCGATTTAATAATAATATACTTAATAACTTTTTAAACTTCCGAATACATTATGTTTGTTTCATTGCTATCAGTTCTTCATGTTTTATGAGCAATTTTTGCTGTAATATATTAATTTCGTTTCAAACTGTTTCGTTTCAAAGACTTTTAAATCTTTTTTTTAAACTTTTACAATTGTTCTAATCTAATCTCCCCAAAACTACTCACAAAAAATTGTAAAAAAAGCTAAATTCGTGAGTTGAAGTCTCTGTTAAATTTGCCTGACCGTTCTGCTTCATGTTGTGCTGCAAAATTTGAAGAAAAATATCAATTTATTACCTCAAGTTTATGTCGGTTATGTGTGTTTAGTTGTGCGCGGTTACAGAGACGATCTAAAGCACATTTAAATATATTATCACTTTTTTTTACTGAGAATAAGGTTGAATGAAGGGAAACAACATTTAAAACAAATAAAACAATTGAGCAGCATTGTTTTCAATAAACAACAATCTTGTGTTTCATGTTTTTTTTATTATATGCAAAATAAAGTATTGCTGATGCTGTATGACGTACGTTATATTATGGGTCTTTCAATAAAGTGAGACGGTACACTAATATTTACTAATTGCAGCTCGTTCAATGAGTTAGCAGTCGTCTTAACATCTCCTACATTAAGCTTTACTTAGGTTAAAGATCTTGAATTAGAAATTTGCTGTCACTCAGTTCTGTAGTCGATTTGCACATATTTTACTTAGTGCAGCATTCTGTCTGTGTATGTGCTGAATGTTTGACAATTCTGGTTCCCATGAATTGTCTAGCTCTACCAACATGAACTTGAAATAAAAACAACAAAATGAATTCACAACCTGGAGCACAGGCATTACTTCAACAGGGACCTACTTGAGAGTGAAAAGGGCGTTGTATGCGCAAGGCGTCACTTAATCCATTCGTTGCTTGCGAGAACACTACCAACGCTGGCGAGGACATGTGAGCGGATCCATAGCTCGGATTATCCATCATACGGTTTCGGTGCGCTTCGCTGTAAGGGCACGGTCACTCCGAGACATTTATCACACGGTGTTGGTGTGCAGTGTTTGCATACAGTTGTCGTACAGGCGGGGCGAGATTGGTTCGGGACAACGTTTGGTCACACAGGGTGTAAAATTTTGTAGAACACTTTCACTCGACTTTCGGATGATTTATTTCACTTTTCACCTGATCGAAGCCCACTTTGCGCCGATCGCTGACGATGGCAGGCACTGTACACATGAGCGGGCGGGTTTTACACCACCAGGTTTACACTGTGTCGATAGCACTGCAACACATTTGCGCTTGCTTGCGTCACACAATGCCGCCACCGGGAGCTGTTTTCATTTGCACCTCGTGTAAACGGCCCGCGGATGGCCGTTTTCCGCCGAGATGAACCGCGAGCTAATTAAAACGCGAACGCAACAAATCACTTCACACCGCCACGCAATCGGATACATA
>KZ068049.1:0-10213 GCA_002091845.1 Anopheles cracens
AAGCTTAACGAGCGACAAGTCCATGCCTGACGGACGTGTTTATTGTCTTATCAGTTCTATCAACGACAGGTTGCCTCGCTACTGATTGATGAACACAATGAAACGTGACCGATTGGACAGTTCCGGTAATGAAGTGATATTTCTTTGTTTCGTAATGAGTTATCAGCACTGACGACACAACGGAACAAATGTTACTCTGAGGTCCATTTTGTTACGAAATTGAAATGCTCGATTTTCAATTCGGAATCATTTAGTTTATTTCACGGCACATCTCCAAACTTAACCCTTCAACATTATTCGTTACCTAACCATAGTTTCGCTCAAAGTCGAACGTCGAACTCATCAACGAAAGCCTAACTATGGCATCCGATATGTTGACATTTCACCTCAACATTCTTCAAGTGTTGGTACAAGCAAAAGTCAAACAGAATTACACAACTTCTCAGACTTCAGGTGAGAAATAAGTTCCACTTTTCTTTCCCGTTTCCCCATGCCCGTAAAAGATCCTTCGAAGCCATTTTCGACGAAGGAAGAACTTCTGGAAAGGTCGTGCTGCTCGGCAAACGGAAAGTGTAACTTTTTGGCGCTTGCTTTAATTGGGATGCAATTACAATGTCGTTCAGTAAATTCAATGAGTTCGTGTCAAACTAGGTTCGTAATTATTTCGGTACCATCAGTGCACAAATTTTCCTGGTTTGAAGATGTATATGTATTGGTATTGAATGTGTAAAACTGAAATATAGGAAAGAGATTAAAGTGACGTGTTATTCCCGAGAAACTATTGCAAAATGTTGTTTGTAATTACATGTTGCACAAATATAGCAACCATGTGTGATCCTTCGTTGCCTTCGAACCAACAAACAGTGTGTTTTATTCATGACGCGTGCCATCGCAATGGGTGTAAATCTGCGTCAACGGTGTGAGACATTTGACACCAGTTTTAAACTATCGATCTCTGCAATATTCCACTGTGTAGACTAATAACATTCTAACTTGCACGACGATAAATGTGACCGATTCTACTTGAGGCCACTATGTAGCGCCATATTGTTGTTCTTGTTGTTTGTCGCATACAACTATTTCCAGAGTACACGCTACAATTTTTAAACTTAAAGGTAGATTAAAGGAGGGACTTTCTGTATAAAGTGGCACATCGAATGGCATATTGCACCATCGATGTATTGGAAAACATTTTCGGTGCTTAAAACCACATGAGCAGAACGATGCACCCACGCCGGGAACATGGTAGATACACCCGCTTGCTACATTCACAACATGCTTTCAACGACGGTTCTATAAATTATTCATGATGTCTCCCCCTATTTGTAACCCGTTATTATTAGCGCACACTGTGCTCACCGACCGGTTCGTGGTATGATAGTGTTTGTTGCATGACTCTTCCACAGGGAGAATGTCGGCTGCTCGGCAGTGGAATGTCCGAATAGAGCAGCAGGTCCGAAGATCTTGTACGATCCGGATGGCACAACAGCTGACGCTATCGGTGTGTTTCAACCCAAGCCCAGGCTTCTGGGCGCTTTTTGTCTCTCGTGTGTTCTTCGTCCTGGTGCGGAGATGGCCGGGTGTGCCGGAGTTTTTCGGCGTCGTGATTCATGGTGTGCTTTGTGTAAAAAACGACACCGAAACCGTTCGGGATGGGGGGAGGTTTTTGTTTCTCCCTGCCGTAACGCCAGTTTATGTGACCAACGAAAAAAAGGAAAAAATGTTTTATCGTTTCTTTACTCAAAACGAATGGCTGCTGCGTCTCTAAAGTTGTAGCTGGAAATTTGATTAAAAATACTGGTTTACGGACAAATGAGCCGAAACAGAGATGCGGATTCGATATTTATCATTGCTGTAATTTGGTTTACTTTAAGACGCATCATACAGAAACTCGAAATCTTTCAACAAATTTCACTAACCATCTGTTGGTAAATAACTGGAAAGTTAATGCCGTAAACACAATCACAAGCACGCCCAGATCGGGAGTACTTTGTGCGAACTTAAATGGCACACTCAGCTCCGGCACTCGGTGCGATTCGCCTCGCAGTATCGGCAGATCCGAAAGAGCATACTGATCATACTGATGCGCGCGCAGACACCCATTCCATTCACCATCAATGGGTTCGGGATGATTTCGATGGGCCGTTTCGTGGATCTGATGAACAGCAGCTACTCGTTCCTGACGCTGCTGCTGCAGCTCAAAAGAAAAGGGTATTGAGTGTCGCCCATGTGCCTTTTTGCCGCGGACCGTCATGAAAAGAAATTTACACGTGCAAGAGAGCCGTCATTGCACTTTGCTGATTTTGTATGTGTGTTGTATGCTATTATAAACATAGTTACGCACAGTAACCCTTCAATCGGGTTTTTCGTAGTTCGATGTTTAATCACATTGTCGTGTTTTCTTAGAAGAAAATGTTAAATGACTTTTGAACGGGTCAAGCCATTAAAAACATTTTTTTCTTATTTTAATGGCTAGTTGTATTTTTCACTAACTTATTTGAAAATCTGGTATTAAAATTAACGTAACTGAAAATCCGTACTCGTGCGCTCATATCCTACAATTCTCGAAATGATTGAATAATTATTGTTAAATTTTTAAGGTTTCAATCAATAAAATTTATATGTAGTATAGTTTGAATTTTATTGAAAAAAAGAAAATATTTGTCATTTCGTGTTTTCGGTAGGTATTTCTGTAACAGGGGTAACCATGTAATTATATTATAGTATATATATAAAATTATAAAAACTTATATGCGCAAAAAGTAACATGTTTCCATATTTCGATACAATATTTATTGCACTGATAAATTCATGATTGATTTATGGCACAATATATTTTTCACAAACCAGTAAAAACTAAATATATTACACAAACTGTGAACGGTGTGATATGTTACAACTATTCCACCATTAAAATATGTCTGCTATAGATCGATCCGTTGTAAAGTTATTCAACTAATAGCTCTCACCTGTAGATTGAAAATATGTTGGAAATGTATTGTGTAAAATGTGGAAAAATTGTAGTATTGAATTATTAAAGAACTATTTTTATGTTTTTGAACACGCATCCGTTGGTTTCATGATTTTCATGAATAATAATTATAAACTCCTGAAAATGACTTCAATCACTAGTTAGAGTGTTCAAAATACTGCATCACACAGGTGGAAATTTGCCTTAATGTTCAAGTTATATCGTATTGTTATTATATTGATATTCTTAAGATTATAGCTGGTGCAATGCACGCATAATATGTATAATGCGATCAATCTTATACAAGTTTGCTTCGTATTCGATACCAGGCTAAATGACACCCTCTTTCGCTGTAATAGAGCGTGCAGTTGAGCTAAATCTGGATAGCCACTGTTTCACTGAAATGGAGAAATCAATACACCCGTGACGCACGGCAGGATCCGGCGGGCAAAGGAAACTTCATGGAAATTGCATTTCCTCTATCAATGCAACTTCTGCGCCCGCTTTATTGATCTGGCAAAAGTTAAGAACGTAACCCACGGTTGAATGAAGCTGCACGCCGGGTATGATGGATAGGAAAGAAAAGTCTTGATTGACAGCAATTTCTCCATCACCGGTTCGAGGCAGTCGAGGAGATTTATTGATCATTTATGATGAGTAGCTCGTAAAGAGAGGCATCATTGCACTTTGCTGATTTTGTATGTGTGTTGTCTGTTATTATAAACATAGTTACGCACAGTAACCCTTCAATTGGGTTTTTCGTAGTTCGATGTTTAATCACATTGTCGTGTTTTCTTAGAAGAAAATGATAAATGTCTTTTGAACGGGTCAGGCCATTCAAAACATTTTTTTCTTTTTTAATGGCTAGTTGTATTTTTCACTAATTTATTTGAAAATCTGTTATTAAAATTAACGTAACTGAAAATCCGTACTCGTGCACTCATATCCTACAATTCTCGAAATGATTGAATAATTATTGTTAATTTTTCAAGGTTTCAATCAATAAAATTTATATGTAGTATAGTTTGAATTTTATTGAAAAAAAAAGAAAATATTTGTCATTCCGTGTTTTTGGCAGGTAATTCTGTAACAGGGGTAACCATGTAATTATATTATAGTATTTATATATAAAATTATAAAAACTTATATGCGCAAAAAGTAACATGTTTCCATATTTCGATACAATATTTATTGGTGTTCAAAATACTGCATCACACAGGTGGAAATTTGCCTTAATGTTCAAGTTATATCGTATTGTTATTATATTGATATTCTTAAGATTATAGCTGGTGCAATGCACGCATAATATGTATAATGCGATCAATCTTATACAAGTTTGCTTCGTATTCGATACCAGGCTAAATGACACCCTCTTTCGCTGTAATAGAGCGTGCAGTTGAGCTAAATCTGGATAGCCACTGTTTCACTGAAATGGAGAAATCAATACACCCGTGACGCACGGCAGGATCCGGCGGGCAAAGGAAACTTCATGGAAATTGCATTTCCTCTATCAATGCAACTTCTGCGCCCGCTTTATTGATCTGGCAAAAGTTAAGAACGTAACCCACGGTTGAATGAAGCTGCACGCCGGGTATGATGGATAGGAAAGAAAAGTCTTGATTGACAGCAATTTCTCCATCACCGGTTCGAGGCAGTCGAGGAGATTTATTGATCATTTATGATGAGTAGCTCGTGCTCGCATCCATGATTCGGTACTGCCCAATGTCATGCTTGTAAGTTATAAAATCAATCAGCAAAAAACCGAGGTCATTACAAGGTTAATAGTGCAATCGAATGTCTTAAGGACATCCTATCCTATCCCGTAAGCCATTATACTTTTCCAGAGTCATAAGCACGGAAGAAGCTGACTGATAATATGACGCTGTCGTTGTACAGAACGCAGCCCATTTTATTTCTTTTCACCTTTCTTTATGTTCACAATAGTGGCGTGAATAATCGTCGGCAATAGCGCCGTTGATTGAATATGCAATCGAACCCTCCCACACCACGGCATGCTCCGTGACACAGAGGCGATGCAAAATGATTTCCATAATCTGCTTACTGTAATGGAGAATCGCTTCTTACGGGACGGCGATGAGAAGCTGCTTCAGCTGCCGAGCAAGTGCTGACAAAGTAGGGCCTCGAGAATAGGTCGCATCCGAAGCCGGTCCACAAGTGCTCCATTGATCACCACCGGAACGCCTGCAAGTGTGGGCTGGCGAGAGAAAATAATAAGACGAATCCACTGCTCCGCTGTTATGTGGAGTGAGGTGAAGTGAACAAAATAATGCGCCTTCATGCTAGTCGGCATAGAGTCTCGGAATCGTTGAGTTTCGCTGGGAGGAGGAAACACACGGTGTGTTCGAAGCCACTCGTTTGTGCACTCGCTGAAGGGATCCCATGAACGAGTTAAAAAATGACGCCATTAAACGACGCCACACTATTATGAATGTTTTGAAATTTCATCGAATTTCGGTCCAAAGTATTTGAGGAAATCATATCACATCGACTCGCTCATAATATGCACACGGGAAGCTTAAATAAAATTAAGAATAATGTGTCCATGCCGCGTGACAGGTGACACCACTAGGTTTATCTTGTTAGACATATTTACTTCGTGCTGCACGGACCCATTCCCACGATAAAGCTGTTTGTGGAAGCGCCGATAATCTCCGGCACGTTCACCCATAATTTGATCATGTTCTCTTTGTTAATCGATTCACCGGGGAGGAGTAATTATCGCCCGGTCATAATGTATTCATTTCCCACATTACCGAGCGTGTGGGACGTTCAGGGCAAGAAGATTATTTGCATTGTTTAATGACACCTGGGATCGACTGTGCCGTACCGGTGTGATGTGTGGAACACGAAAACTGCTTACAGATGAAAATTTATTCAACAGTTTTAAAATGGAAATCCAACTTATCGTGTCGATTTGCTCAAAAGTGACATACGATCACTAAAGTACAAGATATAATCGCCAGTACCAACGTGTTCATTCGACCAATTTCAAATTTCGATTCGAAAAACCAGCCTCGAACCATACAGTCCGTAGCATTCCTATACGATCATCTGTTTTTTAAGTAAAAAAAAAATGAAAAATTTATATCACAGCAATGTTCAACTCAGTTTTAGTAAACAAATAGCAAGTGTTTGAACTATGTTTACACATACAAATACTGAAACTATTTTGTTCGGCCATGGAGAAAATTGATAAATGCGACATTACCATACGACCATTTACGAAAATTCCTTTTTTATTAATTAATACACATTTTAAAATTTCTTGAAAAAACACAGGTCATATGAAACAACCGTGTATATCATATGTATAGTTCTAAACGTTGTGTGGAATTTTCACTTTTCGTGAAGGAGAAATAATTTTGCATTATACTTGCATTTGCTCTTCTCTATTTAGTACTATCCTTTTTTGTTACAATATTCTGTGTTTCATTCCTAGTTTTCAAACTAATCTTGCGTTTGTAAATGAAGCTGCACGCCGGGTATGATGGATAGGAAAGAAAAGTCTTGATTGACAGCAATTTCTCCATCACCGGTTCGAGGCAGTCGAGGAGATTTATTGATCATTTATGATGAGTAGCTCGTGCTCGCATCCATGATTCGGTACTGCCCAATGTCATGCTTGTAAGTTATAAAACCAATCAGCAATAAACCGAAGTCATTACAAGGTTAATAGTGCAATCGAATGTTTTAAGGACATCCTATCCTATCCCGTAAGCCATTATACTTTTCCAGAGTCATAAGCACGGAAGAAGCTGACTGATAATATGACGCTGTCGTTGTACAGAACGCAGCCCATTTTATTTCTTTTCACCTTTCTTTATGTTCACAATAGTGGCGTGAATAATCGTCGGCAATAGCGCCGTTGATTGAATATGCAATCGAACCCTCCCACACCACGGCATGCTCCGTGACACAGAGGCGATGCAAAATGATTTCCATAATCTGCTTACTGTAATGGAGAATCGCTTCTTACGGGACGGCGATGAGAAGCTGCTTCAGCTGCCGAGCAAGTGCTGACAAAGTAGGGCCTCGAGAATAGGTCGCATCCGAAGCCGGTCCACAAGTGCTCCATTGATCACCACCGGAACGCCTGCAAGTGTGGGCTGGCGAGAGAAAATAATAAGACGAATCCACTGCTCCGCTGTTATGTGGAGTGAGGTGAAGTGAACAAAATAATGCGCCTTCATGCTAGTCGGCATAGAGTCTCGGAATCGTTGAGTTTCGCTGGGAGGAGGAAACACACGGTGTGTTCGAAGCCACTCGTTTGTGCACTCGCTGAAGGGATCCCATGAACGAGTTAAAAAATGACGCCATTAAACGACGCCACACTATTATGAATGTTTTGAAATTTCATCGAATTTCGGTCCAAAGTATTTGAGGAAATCATATCACATCGACTCGCTCATAATATGCACACGGGAAGCTTAAATAAAATTAAGAATAATGTGTCCATGCCGCGTGACAGGTGACACCACTAGGTTTATCTTGTTAGACATATTTACTTCGTGCTGCACGGACCCATTCCCACGATAAAGCTGTTTGTGGAAGCGCCGATAATCTCCGGCACGTTCACCCATAATTTGATCATGTTCTCTTTGTTAATCGATTCACCGGGGAGGAGTAATTATCGCCCGGTCATAATGTATTCATTTCCCACATTACCGAGCGTGTGGGACGTTCAGGGCAAGAAGATTATTTGCATTGTTTAATGACACCTGGGATCGACTGTGCCGTACCGGTGTGATGTGTGGAACACGAAAACTGCTTACAGATGAAAATTTATTCAACAGTTTTAAAATGGAAATCCAACTTATCGTGTCGATTTGCTCAAAAGTGACATACGATCACTAAAGTACAAGATATAATCGCCAGTACCAACGTGTTCATTCGACCAATTTCAAATTTCGATTCGAAAAACCAGCCTCGAACCATACAGTCCGTAGCATTCCTATACGATCATCTGTTTTTTAAGTAAAAAAAAAATGAAAAATTTATATCACAGCAATGTTCAACTCAGTTTTAGTAAACAAATAGCAAGTGTTTGAACTATGTTTACACATACAAATACTGAAACTATTTTGTTCGGCCATGGAGAAAATTGATAAATGCGACATTACCATACGACCATTTACGAAAATTCCTTTTTTATTAATTAATACACATTTTAAAATTTCTTGAAAAAACACAGGTCATATGAAACAACCGTGTATATCATATGTATAGTTCTAAACGTTGTGTGGAATTTTCACTTTTCGTGAAGGAGAAATAATTTTGCATTATACTTGCATTTGCTCTTCTCTATTTAGTACTATCCTTTTTTGTTACAATATTCTGTGTTTCATTCCTAGTTTTCAAACTAATCTTGCGTTTGTAACAATCCATAATGTTGAATCTTCTTCTTTCCTGGCACCATAAACTTACAGTATTTTTCATCCAGTTTTCTTGAAGTTAGACATGAAACGCAGATCACAGTTAGATGAAATCGTCCCACTCAATGTTGCAATCCTTCCACCCATTCAAGAAATGACATTTGCTACGCAAGGCTTCCCCATAGTCTTTAACATGTCAGATTGAATACTTCCGATGACTTACTCGAGGTCAATCTTTGAACTACACATAATAAACACTTCAAGAATGATTTTAAGGATTTCATCATTAAGTGATCCGATTTTATCTAACTCTGGGAACTGTTCAAGAATGGATGAAAAATGCTGTGAGTAGGGTCATATGACCGCTCCATTTCGCAGGACCATATTGCTCAATAAGTATGTAAAAAATCCTAAACTATTTCCTACATATTTAATTTTGTAATAAGCTTCCATCAAGTCTTCAGGATTCGAATAGAAGTCATAGGGCCAAAACATAATGAAAAAATAAATAAAAATACATGAAATCTTGTATTCAGGTCCTTTTTCCTTATCAAACAAGGGTTAAGGGATACAGTTTTGCTTATTGAACAAGGGTTACATAGTTTTCGTCCATGTTCCGAGCATTTTATTCAATTGCAAAAACATAGACGCAACACTTTCGTCGATGTCTTCAAGTTTTCGATTTATCCCAAAAACCGGTATGGTCTAGGTTCTAGGTAGCGGTGCCTGTGCCGGCACTGTTGTACTGTGCGGTTCCGTTCAAGTACAATCTCTGCAGTTCTGGAACCCTCGCGCGCGGCCGAAAAACAGATGATACCGGCCGCTGAAGACAAATACGCCACACTCTACCCACATCGGGTCGGGTGCTGGCTCCATAAATTATTCATGATGTCCTGGCCATTTGTAGCTCGCATGTCCTTTACACATTCTACCCCGGTAGCCCGGACACGTGCACGTGAAACACTGCCCCGGCCCAGTTTGTGTTCGCTCACTTGCTTCGAATTGCCCGTGCTGGGCCGGGCTTAGTACAGCAGGCCCGTCCCGCATCCAATGGCCCAACGGTGAAGATAGTTTTTCACTTTGCCCCGGAACCCCGGACACCTGGCCCCAGCACTTGGGGGTACACTTGCTCAACTTTGACCGCAGCAAAAAGTGGTGACGGTATGCGTCGGGATCACAACACAACCCGGCACCGGGAGCTGCTGGTAAGGGGGTTTGTTTGCCGCTACCGGGTGACCGGATGACAGGTTTCGGGTTCGGGGCATGTAGGGATTTTTAAATCGTGATTTACAGTGTGCCCGGTGTCTACATGAAGCGTACTGCGTGCTGGCGATAGTTGCTATGGATTGCACCTGTTTTTTGTGTTGTGGCAAAGGTACACTATTTTATCGCCGTGTCGGTGTATGTTCCTCGTTGTTAGCTTCATCTCGAAAACACTTGTCAAACTGATGGGCAATAGAAAAAAGCTCGTGTTTGGGTAGAACCAACAGCGCATTTAAACTTCTAGCACTGTCTATTTGTAGAAATTGCATTTTAGGCAGCAACAACTTCACATTCATTATGGTTTAACCTCTGCATAGCGTACTTCATCTGATGTAGTGTGAGTGCTCGGTATTCAACTGGCGCTTTAAAGGTTTTTATCCCGTCAAGAGGCCCTTATCGTTAGGCTGGCACGTAATTAAGAGGTCGGAAATAAAAGCTCATAACAAAAATACTCGACTGCTTGAAATCGTGTGTAAGTGATAAATTTATCGCGCGCTGCGACTGGGTTGAGAGATTGCCGTTGTTTTTTCCAACAAAATCTAAAACCCACTTATTCCCAAGCCATGACTGTCGGTGGAGTGTGACA
>KZ068049.1:14668-25035 GCA_002091845.1 Anopheles cracens
GATGCACACGGTGGTGGCGCATATTTTGAAGCGCAACCCTATCAAACGATCGCTTATGGGGGTTCACGATGCGGGCACGCTTGAGCGCATGCGATGCAAACCTCGTGTGGGAATTTTTAAACCAGATAACAAGATCACGTTCTGTAACTAGAATGCAATTATGTTATTGAACAAAAATGAAAATGAATTAAAAGCAATAAGCGTTTTTAAGTTCTACTAGAAGTGCTCCAACTTTGTTCTCATTGGATTGAATCCAACATATTTACTTGATGTTCCGCAATGCCGCTTTGCGTACGCTCGCAATCTGCTTATCACGGCAAAATACGTTTCTACGGGTTGAACACTTCAAAGGGTTGAACACTGCACACACAACTCTTACTACATTCAACATTTTGGAAAAAAAACGCAATCTCTATCCGACGAAGCACTGCGGCTTCGGCGAAAAAAGGGCTTCACAGTGCTTTACACCCACGCACAATCAATCGCTCACAGCAGAGTGGAATGGGACAAGCGACCCTGTTTTTTTATTTGGGCACTCTGGCCGATGACACAAAAAGATTGCGGCGCACTTCGTTTCCCACGCAGGCGACACAAGCTGTCGAATGGAGGCAATATATCGAATTCTTACGAAAGCAATCGCAGAAATTCACAGCGCGCGTAAAGGTATGTTAATCGGATCTTTCACCCCACCAGAAAGTGCAGGAAGTCTTTGGTGCGACCATCAAAACAAGCTTTTGATCGTCGAGAATTCGAGGCAAACGCGTTCCGCCAGCAGAGGCCGGATCAAACGGTTGGCAAGGGGTTTTTATCTTACGAATATTAGTTTCTCAACAATGGTTTTGTTTTTCACAGAGGTCGCCAATCTTCTTAGAGTGAAGAGCACTGGGTGAGTGATTTTTGAGTGGTTTAAATTGCAAATATAAACTAATAATTTATGTATAGTTATTGGAAAATAATCATAGTTTTTGGACCGATGTATGAGTATTCGGATACAGAAATGATTTAAGATTCAAGATTCAAAATAGTCAAATGCCATCTCCATTATATTGCATAAGAAAAACATCTCTCAGGCACATAAGATTTACAAAATAGTTAATGTTTTGTTGTGGAATGTCCATCGTGATTATAGCTGTTTTCCTTTTTCACTTCATTTCTTGTACCGATATCAGCCATTTCTATATCGGCCGTTTCTCAGCCATTTCTCTTTTCGGGATACTTTAGGTATGTTTTAAAACTTTAAAGAAAAGCAAATAAATATAACTAATTTCTGTATTAAATGAAAACTACGCACTGAAAATTTACTTTTAAGTCTCATGTCTTGATTACCAACATAAAAGTTGCTTGCCAGAGGCCAAATTCGCACTAGTTTCGAATTGAAAATACTTCCTATTCCAGACTATTCCAAGATTTTGTCATTAAACCAAATGCCAGAGCTTGTACGCCCTGAAACTGAAGGAGCTTGCCCTCAAATTCGTTGCTCTATGCAGCGACACATCTGTTGGCAGTTTTGTGTGTTGCGGGTAAAGTTTTGCGTCAACAATTTTCATCAACTGCACCGTCTGGCTTCATGCAGAACAGGTTCCTGATGGTGCCGCGTGATTTACTGGCGTACTGTCGTTTCTGGTGAGAAGGCATCCCCGTTTGCGCATATTGCACCGTAACCGAAACGCTTGGAATAGTCTGAGTTGTGGTTTGGGCCTGTACGGGATGGTAAACCAACTGTACCGCACTTGCCGCAACCCAACACACGTTTCCGGTCTAAATACGCAAAGAAAATTGCAACAAACACCGTCAACTTGGGCATAATACGCTACGGAATATGTTGTTTCGCATTGTGTGCATAACATTAATATTATCGTTACAACATGGTTGCTGACTCAATATGCCTTTACAGACATTTTTTCAACAACGAACAAGATAATGTAGCGTCAATGCTTTCCGTGCTCCAGCATCCTAAACACAACTATCAACATTATTTTCGGGGAAACACGAACCACAAATAACACCACTCATGTGAAGCACGAACGTAAGCGGAAGAACGCTGAGATATTTGAATGGTTCCGCGTCCCGGTAAGCTTCTCTAAACTCATGCTTTATTGCACTAATTGAGAACCGCTTGCCTGCTTGTTGCCGTGAAAATAAACCTACAACACTACTTCAGCCAGTGTTCTTCGAACGGATGTTTCCCGGAAACGCCAGCGATTCAGCGGTGGTCGTGAGCGTTTTCAAATCAATTTGCCAAATTGACCCAAATCTACAAGAACGCGGGTAACACACTCGATTTAACTAATGGTAGCATTGAGGACTATTCCAACGGACATCAAGTGCTGAATGTTCGTTTCGGATGGTGTAGCTCGCCTAGATATCACAAACAGCACAAAGAATCGTATCGGCATCGAGACGCGAGATCACTAGATTCATCCATCACTATATTGATCTCTATAAAGAATAGTATTACATACACACATTTCAATGGAGAATCGTATCAAACCCCTCTCGACTGCAGAGAGCCTCTCGAACGATGAGATTCTACGTGCAGAGTAAAGAGTATGTCAATTTTTATGTTGTGAATGTACATCTATATGATGTTTAATGAAATATGTATTTGATTTTGTAAAACAATTTTTCATAAATGCTTATAAATTTCATCTGTCTTTTGATGATGTTTTTGCATTCCACAAGGAGCAGGAAAAGGAAAAGAATAATACATCAATTTTTTAAAACAAACTTAAAAGGCATTTGCATGATTGCATTAAAAACCGTAATTCTCTGTTTCATAGAACACTTATTTAATTTCACGATTATAAAAATTGTCGAATAAGGAATTTCAAAGCTTTTATGTTTGTTAATATCAAAATGGCTCAAGACAATTTTCAAGTAAATAATCTTGAAAAACGCTCGGCCTACTCGATAGCCATTGTTATCTCGATCCAACTCGTGGAAGCGTTTACGACACCAAACTCCAATCGAGATCGTGATCGAGATCAAGTCTGCTTCAAGCGAGACGTTGGAAAAGCTCTCATTGTTGCATCGCAGTGCTTTTTTTGCCGCGCAGTGAGCTGCAACATGTTTCCGTACGATCGATTGGTAACGTGTCTTGCCACTGCAGTGTCCGCCTGTCACCGACGGCTGTGACAAGTTTTGCAGCGCAACACAAAAACGCCCGCTGGAATATCCAATTAGGACCCTCAATTTCTGAACCTGACTCCCCGAATACCTCTCCGAAGCATCCTTCGCCCCCTTCTTTCGAACGATTGGGCCCCTGGTGTGCAATTAAAAATTTCTAATTAGATTTTACCTGCTCCGAATGAAATTAAGTAACCTTCTTGTAGCGTTTTTCATCCCGCAACGTCACGCTGTAATGGAAATCTTTTCGACTACGGTCGTCTCTACCTGCCTTTCGGGGAGTTTTTTGTTGTTGTCGATTTTTGTTTTGTTTCTTTCGAAAGCAAACGGTTTTTGAAAGATTGATTGATTTTCAATAAGTCAACCCTGAACGGTCTCCTGGACGGATCTTTTAAAAATAGAATTAATTGATGTAACGCGATTTTAAGCACGGCGAGTCATATTCTAAATCTTTTTGTGTTTATTGATTTATGAGACATCTGTTACGCTACCGTGAACATATACTTTGCAAGGCACATTACAGACTGTTGTCAATAAAGATAAAAATCAAACATAATTTAAACGTTTCGTTAATAAATGCATAACATTTTCTTCGTAAAACCAAATCATTTTCCACTTCCCCATACATAAACAGACATCAGCGAGAATGTCCCAAACCAGCTTGCAAGTCTGACCGGCTTGAAAGATAATCAAATCAAAATCGATCGAACGCTCCGTCTTCAAGAGTCCCAGTTTACCGAATGAAAACACTCCGGACTCGAAATATTAACTCCACCGTGTACCGACCGGTCAACCTCACTAGGCTCTGCTCGTCAGGCGAAACCTTAGCAGTGCGTCCATACAGCACATCCGGCAAGGGGACCGTCCCCGGAACAGAATTAGATTACCTACCCCCCAAGAAGCGAAGGCAAATGATGCGAGCCATGCTCCGCTGCGAGTGGAGCGGCTTCGGACGCAATTTTCAGCAAAACCGGAAGCAACAAGCAGGAACCGAGTTGGGATGCTGCATGAGTGGCCAGTTGATTGCCCGAGAAGAAGCCCCATCTTGAACTGGGTCATTACTCATTACAAAAAGGCGCTCCGACAGGACCCGAACCGGAAATAGAGTTCATCTGGGTTGGAACGCTTCCAGGCGCCCGGGAAGGGTTTGTTTAAGCAGTGTGCTGATTTCGGATTCTTCTTGATTAAATTGCGGTGTAATTAGGAGCGAGGAGTGCGTGATTGTGTTTACGGCATTAACTTTCCAGTTATTTACCAACAGATGGTTAGTGAAATTTGTTGAAAGATTTCGAGTTTCTGTATGATGCGTCTTAAAGTAAACCAAATTACAGCAATGATAAATATCGAATCCGCATCTCTGTTTCGGCTCATTTGTCCGTAAACCAGTATTTTTAATCAAATTTCCAGCTACAACTTTAGAGACGCAGCAGCCATTCGTTTTGAGTAAAGAAACGATAAAACATTTTTTCCTTTTTTTCGTTGGTCACATAAACTGGCGTTACGGCAGGGAGAAACAAAAACCTCCCCCCATCCCGAACGGTTTCGGTGTCGTTTTTTACACAAAGCACACCATGAATCACGACGCCGAAAAACTCCGGCACACCCGGCCATCTCCGCACCAGGACGAAGAACACACGAGAGACAAAAAGCGCCCAGAAGCCTGGGCTTGGGTTGAAACACACCGATAGCGTCAGCTGTTGTGCCATCCGGATCGTACAAGATCTTCGGACCTGCTGCTCTATTCGGACATTCCACTGCCGAGCAGCCGACATTCTCCCTGTGGAAGAGTCATGCAACAAACACTATCATACCACGAACCGGTCGGTGAGCACAGTGTGCGCTAATAATAACGGGTTACAAATAGGGGGAGACATCATGAATAATTTATAGAACCGTCGTTGAAAGCATGTTGTGAATGTAGCAAGCGGGTGTATCTACCATGTTCCCGGCGTGGGTGCATCGTTCTGCTCATGTGGTTTTAAGCACCGAAAATGTTTTCCAATACATCGATGGTGCAATATGCCATTCGATGTGCCACTTTATACAGAAAGTCCCTCCTTTAATCTACCTTTAAGTTTAAAAATTGTAGCGTGTACTCTGGAAATAGTTGTATGCGACAAACAACAAGAACAACAATATGGCGCTACATAGTGGCCTCAAGTAGAATCGGTCACATTTATCGTCGTGCAAGTTAGAATGTTATTAGTCTACACAGTGGAATATTGCAGAGATCGATAGTTTAAAACTGGTGTCAAATGTCTCACACCGTTGACGCAGATTTACACCCATTGCGATGGCACGCCACATGAATAAAACACACTGTTTGTTGGTTCGAAGGCAACGAAGGACCACGCATGGTTGCTATGTTTGTGCAACATGTAATTACAAAGAAACATTTTGCAATAGTTTCTCGAAACTAACACGTCATGGTGATCTCATTCCTATACTTCAGTTTCTTAAATTCAATGTCAATTCGTATACATCTTCAAACCAGGAAAATTTGTGCACTGATGGTACCGGTTTAACACGAACTCATTGAATTTACTGAAGGACATTGTAATTGCATCCCAATTAAAGCAAGCGCCAAAAAGTTACACTTTCCTTTTTGCCGAGCAGCACGACCTTTCCAGAAGTTCTTCCTTCGTCAAAAATGGCTTCAATGGATCTTTTCCGGATTTGAGGAAGAGGCAAAGAAAAGTGGAACCTGAAGTCTGAGAAGTTATGTAATTCTGTTTGACTTTTACTAGTACCAACGCTTGAGAATGTTTAGGTGAAATGTCAATATGAAATGTGTTGATGAGCTTGACGTTGGAGTTTGAGCGAAACTACGGTTAGGTAACAAATAATTAAGATTAAGATTGGAGAAGTGCCGTGAAATAAACTAAATGATTCCGAATTGAAAATCGAGCATTTCAATTTCGTAACAAAATGGACCTCAGAGTAACATTTGTTCCGTTGTGTCGTCAGTTCTGATAACTCATCACGATACAACGAAATATCACTTCATTACCGGAACTGTCCAATCGGTCACGTTTCATTGTGTTCATCAATCAATAGCGAGGCAACCTGTCGTTGATAGAACTGATAAGACAATAAACACGTCCGTCAGGCATGGACTTGTCGCTCGTTAAACTTTTGTGCTGCAGAATTCTATAATCACTGTGACAGACAACTGTTTCTTTTCTGCAAAATGACGTTCGAAGGATGTCATGAAGTTGAAAAGATGATCATCATCCATTGTTGTGTTGTAACGAAATACACGATCAGGCTTGTCGGTTTACTAGATAGCATTGAGTCGAATAGTCTGGTTCAGGTATCGGTCTGGATTTTGTATCGGTTTGGTATTGTTGGTAATCTTGGCAACATGTTCGACATTCGTCAACATTATTCGACAACACTCTCAAAAAGTGTTTTCTCATTTTGAAAATTGCAAACTGAATTATACCAAGTGCTCTGTCTCTATTTTTAATAAAAACCAACACTCTGTGTGTGTCATTTATATTTCACAGACACGTATTGTATTCGCCCAGTTCTGTACCGGGTCTAATGAGGTTGTTTACAATGCAAACGATACCCTGAACTGAGTACTCGCTCTCTTTATGGGTACTTCGAACCTACAACTTGATTGATTTGTTTAGATTTTTTGTTCGCAAAGATTTTTTTTTAATAATACAAAAATATGTTTAGTAACTGAGCCTAAAGTTCCCCAATAAAATTAAGTTCTGAAATAATGATTTATTTTTAAATAAGTATTGTAATTTATTACTAAATTTCACTTGCATAATCGAGATCGCATGTTAAAAAACAACAATCGATAAAATTATTCATAAGTCTGACTGACCCTATATCTAGTTATTCTAGTTATCAAGAGACAACCATTGTTTCGGCGACTTGAGTCTTCACGAAGCACAGCAAAAGGTTTTCTTGGGAAGAGTATGCAAAGCCTTCTCGGATGTGTACGCCCGAAGGTGGCAGGACTCCAACTGGGCTGACGTTGTACACCAAATATTATTGCAAAAGTTTTGATTGAAGTTTCCTCCGGTCGCTCGCTCTTGTGCTGTCTGCTGTAGGGACTGCAACACGAGCTTCTCAAAGTCTACACATTCATGTTCCTTCTTCTACATCAGAACGACGTGGAAAGCTCCGAACAAACAATGTTCATCCTCCGCAACGACGACAACCGCACCGTAGATAGATGCACAGGACGATGAAAAGCGTGTCGGTGGTGAAAAGTGGGGTTTGTAAATATTCCATTGCACTCTGAGCTCAGTTACATCGCATGCTTGGTGTGTCACATCGTCATACGCCACAGCACACACAATTAATACGTCAAACGCAAATGCTGATGCACCACTGCATTGCAGCTGCATCGTGTACAAACATATTAAAAAAGCAATTGCACCGAGCAGATTTATTTTTGGCATGGTTGGTACGTCATTTCACAACATTCGTTGAGCCTACGGCTTGATGTGATGTTTCATCGGTGAAGCACATACGTCGCTTTGAAGCATCCTATTACATCATGATGGGTCTGTTGAAGTCATGCAAGTTTTTAATATCCTGTGTTCCATTTCCTGTCAGTCATTTTACAACAATGATTGGCTTTTCGAAACTTCAAAACACTGTCGAATCTGGTACATCTGTTGTACAAGCTGTATGTAACGAAAGAGATTTAAAAGCAGACCTCAGCCGTTGTGTGGTGAAGTGTTGTTCTATAAACTATTTTGTAAAACAAGCTTGAATAAACTTCCAGAATGAGTCAGTTTTAGTCATCAAGTTGTTTCTGAATCGATTTTGTGAAAGGTATATGTAATTTTATTCTTTTCAAATGCTTTTGTGAACAACTTATCTTTATAAAACAGTTTGTGAACAATATTCTTTAGAATGAATGCACGGTTTCTCTAAACCTTCGTCTGTTGAATTATTTTCCATAAAAGTATTGAATTGAATCAATCACTGATTTCTTCCTTCCTGAGTTTAACGTCATATATTTCTTCGAGGCATCTGGCAGGACCTTCTCCGGGCCAAGTCGTCTGCTCGACCCACGTCGAGAACTCCGGTAAGTTCATTTTACGAAGTTTCCGGTCGTCAATTTGTCCCAGAATAGCTCCAGTCACCCCATTTGTCGTTTGCAATCGGATCGATTTGATTGTCCTACGCTTCCGTCATGATTCGTTTAGTGCTTTCCTTCGTTGGCTTGAACGATTACACTTATTTTCATTTGTTAAAGATAGTCCTAATATAAATTATGTTTCAGGATGTTGAAGAAGTATTCAAAAATGTTCAAAAATTAAGAATATGTACTACACTCTGTCTTATCAGTGGAAACTTGGTTATCAACCTGGAAGAAAATATTGTTCAAAACTTCCTCAGTATATTTTTTACCTGGCACGTACTTCAAGTCGACCTCAAAAATCTAATTAATCTTCTCATTTCGGTTTGGCAGAACCCAATAACTTTTTGTAGGGGTTCGTGATTCTTCCACGACAGCAGGCAATTAAAAATTCCTAACTTGATATCGCCCGTTGTGAATGGCATTAATTTTGATCCTTTCTATCTCTTTCTGTGCCGTTGGAAGGCGTGTTCGTCGAAACCCGTTTTTGTCACCTTCGGGAGCTGATTTTGGTATCGGGTTTTACCTGCCTTCATCAAGAATGTGTACAAACTAATCGAATTTCCCGATGCTTCAATTATGCTCAGTCAGGAATCCTTTCAATAGGACCCTTCTGAGATTATGTAGGGTTTTTAAGGGAATTCGCATGCATTCATTTGTATGGTGAATGGGATCAAAGGAGTAAACCCTTTTTAGCGAAATCTTCATCATATTTTATGGTTAATTCTAGTTGTTTTGTATGAACAAGCTGCTTTGGTTGGCTATGGTGTTTTTCCTGTTTTTAAATGAAAATATAAAAAAGATGATAACAGTATGTGATCCGATCCGTGAACTAATCCGATCGATGTGATATGTGCAGGCGGTTTGAAGTTAAGCACTTTTTTTCGATTGTGACATTGCTAATGTCCGTTCGCGGTTTTGTACGCCGTTCCGTTCTTCTGTCATGCGAAGCTAAACGTTATTTCATTTCGGACATTTTTTTGTTGTTGCTAGAATTTGGGTGACGAGCATGTCTTCTCAATTCTCGAAAAGCTTATGCTTGTTTGAGCCATTTACCATGTGCTGACAAAAGCCTGTCCCACACGCAATTCCAACGTGGACAGCTTCAACAGCATCCGTTCGGATTTTACGTCCACCGGGAATGGCTAAGCTATTGTAAAGTGTCCTGGGATTACGTCCCAACGACCGCGCAATTCACGAAACGACCGATAATGGATATGGGCGTTTGGTCCTGAAGGATGGAAAATCGTTCGTTGCGTACGTTCTATTAGAAAGCGTACAGATTACTCTTCGATTTAGAGGGGGTTGCACTATCGGTGGCAAAAAATGGAATTTCTGTACTCTCCTTTAAATATCAATAGGATCATTGCTTCAATTCTACCACACAGCAAACGAGAAGTGACTATTCATCGAATTCACCGTCCTCGCGATGGATCGAACACATTCGTTGCTCAAACGTCCCGACGAATGTGGGTTAATTGAGTTATCACCCTAATAGGCAATACATTCTTATCACCCTTTTACCAGTAACTCTCTGTTCTGCATACGAACGAGAAACTCTTAAACTTTCATGCATTTTTGTACGTGTCGTTTAAGAGTAGTGTCCATTGCTCATTCTCATTTTCACTCCTCGTTTCAGGTGAGCTTATGTAAATGATATAACACTTTTATTACATATCAATACTTCACCGTATGAATAGGAGTCTTTGCGTGGTTTCATGTGCAAAGATTATAACGACACTTTCGTGAACAGTAGCTATATCCCGCGTGTAGGTAGAGACAGTATACACCTTACTACACAGAACGTAAACACCTTAATACACAGAACGCTTGACAAAAAAGTGCTACAAAGCCGGTTTTATTGGTCATAAAGCGCCATTAAACCGTACTCACACTCCTCAATGTTTGCTGAAGCGATATTTTTCAATTGCCTTCAGCACGCACAAAATACGGGATTGCTCACATCAAGCTACCGGTTGTGTTTATTACGGATGAGATGTTTCGTCACAGCACGTGGTATCACGAGCGCTACAGTCAGGACATGCCGAGGGTAGTACTTGTGGATTATGAGAAGGAAAAATGTTCTGCATATTGAACATATGCTATAGCGGTATTCACATAGCACACT
>KZ068049.1:25045-37430 GCA_002091845.1 Anopheles cracens
TTATTATTTTTACGATAGCTTCGTCCTTCCTAAATTCTATGCTGGGGTATGAGATGGGGCATTATTATATTAGTGCAAAAAACATGCCACATTTTGAATCTTCTCGAAACACATAAACTAAAGAGGAATGAAAAAAATGAACATAAAATAAAGCAAAAACCAAAGTCTACCACTTCTCTATCGAGGATGTATTGTAAGTTTTTTCATCATATAAAACTTTAAAACGTAATTTGTATCTCCTTGTAGCATTTTGTAGCTCCTCAAATCGAAATCAGAAACCGCAGACCCATTAATTCACAATTCGAAACAGCTGTGCGCATAGTTGGAACAACTGTTTTTTCTGAAATTTATCTACGCCACAGCTGCTCTGTTTGTCCAGCCAAACTACGGTGAAGGTTGCATGAATAAATTTTCTTTTCAAACCCATCCTATGCGTACCCAATTTCGAACCAGCGGTGGTGTGACATCCGTTGGGATGAATAAATTAACACACGATATCTCTTTTCCTCTCTGTCTCTTTTTGCCTTCAATCTGCGGCACATGTTGTCAGAGCAAACAACGAGCTGACCGTGGAACAATTCCTCCCATAACATAACATAACTGCCGAACCCAAACAAACTCAGCCAATTTGTCACACAAAGCAAGTACATCTCTACACACCCCGTACAACAGGGGTATGGATTAAGGTTTTCCCTCCGTTTGTGTTTCCGCGTCGGTCTGCCTGGTTCATGGTGAATTAATGCACAGAATGCGGTAAACGAAGCATTACATGAGGATTGCCGCACCTTAGCTACGGAAATTAACTCATCACTGTGTTGATGTAAAGTAAAGCTCGATTGTTTTTCATGCGAAATTCCGCTGGTACTGCCCACGCGTTATCACGCTATTTATTGTATTTATGTTGATTCATTGCTCGGAAGTATTTGCAACATAAATGGGTAAAAGCAAATTAGCCGGAACACACTGTGAATTCATGTTTCCCAGCGGAAATCAACCATATTCGCCTACCGGTAGAAACATTCGCACACACCCTGACTCAGTTTACTTGCGGAAATTCTACAGGGAATTGTTCCATGAATATGCCTACATACATCTCGCGATTCAATATCGTATCAGCATTACAAGTAGGTATGCTCGAAGGATGGAAGATGTTTTTTTTCTTCTCAACTCACAGTGAGATCTCTTAATATTCTTCTCTAGTCCATTGAGAGTGGAAACATACCTGTGATGGTTAAGCAATCTCGTTTCCATTTCCCGTACTCAATTCCGAGAATAGTCCTTTGCTATAGCCTTTTTATTACCCTTTTTATTACACTTACATTTAGAGCTGAATGAACTTTCCAGTTAAGGACGAGTTTTTATGTGCACTAGCAGCAACTCCATACTATTCCAAGGAAAACGTGCAGTAAAGAGAAGTATTATTTTTTACTAATGGATTTACCTATCATACAAAGAGTGTTTTCAGATAAGTGACATCTGGCAACAATATCACAAAAAAGGTAGGAATGAATAAGCATTGTTTATCATTAAGGTCGTTCTCCACACCCTTCGCTCAATATATTTTAAAAAAGAAATGAGTAACAAGTACTTTTAAACAATACATTGCTTATTAGCTTCATTTTTTTGCTGTTCGGTTAAGTAGTTCATTAGTTGGCAACGATAGTACAAATTATAAAGATCATACAACACCCTGCATCGCAAACAACATGTGAACATTACCAGTATTTAACTTTCACTGCTTGCAACCGTCCACACTCTGCACTCAGAAATTCCAATTCTGTCGAAACGACACTGGATCAATTCTCCAAATGTATGTTTTATTCACCTCCCACTTGTAAGCGGTGGAATGTTTAATGGTACATTCAGATTATTGCTTGTTCCTCTTCACTGTTATTCTATGTATATAATATGGCTGCTGGCGATGCCCGGTGGATTGCCTGGGACATTTGCACCGGATGTGATTGACTATTGCTAGACGTTCTGGTAGAATGACAATCGTTACATTTGCATCTGCTTGTCGTTCGTCGTGGAGTTCATTTATTGGCGTGATTTTTTGAGTTGTCTTCCATCTTCACTGTGCGCAAACACGAGATACAGTTCATTGTTTGTGAAATTCGATTGGGCAGGGATTTGTCCTCCGATACAAGCATCGATACGAATACGATACGAGTTGGATAAAAATGTATTATTCATGTCAAAGGACATTACCGATCTGAGAACACTCGGTACTAATAGACCTTTTTGTTTGCCATCGCAATACGATAGATCCAGATGGGTACATAACTTGAAAAATTCCGAGCTTTTTCCAGGTTACCCATTTTTTTTTCAAAAGCAGCCGAAAGGGAAAGGATTTCAGTTCATAGAGAGTTTCATTTCGTTTTCAAAATACTGGTTATGTAAAAGTTTTGGTTTCAGGAAGATTATCGTTATGTTCAAATTAATTATTTTGCCAATGTGAGTCTGATAACTGCCAAACATGCATGATTGACTAATTTAAAAAATGTTTAATTTCATTCAGACAAAACCACCTTTTCCCTAAGTAAAAGTAAAAAATAAAGATCAAACACTGTTACTGGCACAGGAGTCCTTAACAAAATTGAAATCACATGAGATGAAGCAAGTTTTGACGTGCGGACAAAGGATTTGTTTCTTCTCCATTGGAAAAAATTCATAAATTAATAAACTATTGCGGATCATGAGTTCTCCATTTTCTCAGCAATCTAATTGAATGAAAGCCTTTTTATATATAACTAGTCAAGTTCAACCTTAAATTAAATCATGCATTAGGAAAATGATGAACAAACATGTTCTAAGGATAGAAAGTCTGGAATATTCGTTTGTTCAATGTCTTCTCATCGGCACATTGTCAAGCACTTTCACACAACATCCTTATGCCGGACACTAGAACACGACTGAATCCTTTTGACAGCTCCGATGGTTCTTCATTCGTAAAAGCTATTATGTGTCCCACGGGAAGTGACCGGAAACATAAAACCAACGCTCATCGGCATTACTGTGAAAATGTACTTTTCTACTAAGTTTTCTACGATTTTCTCATCCGCTCGCTCAAGAACCGGCCGCAATGACCACGTGAAGAGAAACTTTGCTCAACAAGCTCCTTCATTCTGTGATGGACAGGAGCAGCAGAAACAACTACCGAAAGATAGCAGTATGTTTAATGACGAATACGTGTTGATTCTTCTTCTGAGAACTTTCTGCATTACATCAGTGAAAGGTGGGTCAGGCCATTAAACGCGTGACACGATGTTAAGTCAAGCTTTGGGATGTGTAACTCAATGCTTTTTGGTTCGTTTTTACTCTAGAAAAGAAGCCTCACTGTATAATTGTGTCGAAAATGCTTAATCGTAGCGTGTCAGTAAAATATTTGCAAACTTCTATTGGAAACGAATTGAAAAAGATTTAGATATACTTATTAGAACCTCACATTTCCTCTGAAAACTCTTCCAAACAGGACTAGCTGAGACAGCTCACTAGATTTAGATACACAATTTACCGACCGGCACAAAACCACATCGCAGGATTTTGAACCTAACCAAGTGACTGGGTGTGCATTGTGGATAATATTTTTTTGTAGGCCTGGACAATACTGTATCAACCGACCCTTCTTAACGAAATGATGCATGAAAGAACAGATGCGTACAATCTCTTGAGGATGAAAGAGGATGCCTTTGGAAAACTATTTGCAGGAATGTGGAAGACCGAATAGTTTTAGCCGTTCTTCAGAATGACGGTCTCATTTCACCCTCGTCCTTCCGTGGTCATTTGAATCCCGATTGTGGGACGGATTCTCAACATAAGGAAAGCAAATGTCTCCATTTCGAAACCCATTAAAGCATGAATTTTACGACTTAAAGGGATGTAGCGTCTTCTACATGGGTGACATTTTGAGCATTGTGTTATGCTGTGGTTAACCCTTACCAGAGAGTGGCTTTCAGTTGAAGTGGAAGAGTGTTGGGTTTCTGAAGCTCACATTTTATGTAAAGTCATCATCGTATAGAGTGGGGTACTGGTCATAAGAAGGATCAGCAATTGGTCAATTATTTCTAGTTTCCAGTGTTTGTTCATTTTTACTATTGATGTTAACTATTTAATATATCGTATTTCAACACTTTTCTACTCGATAGAAGCCTGGTATTTCAACACTTGTAAATCTAATATTTTCTTATGAAGCTAAGTAAATTTTTCATTACTTCAGCACTTTGTCATCCGATGGAGACGCCTGGTGTTTCACTAATACGGAAGGAAATTATCATTGTTATCGATTTTTTAAAGACTTTTTTATAATATTAATGTGATTCGGTTCGTAAAACTATTTTATTTTCGATACAAGAAAGATAATTTGCATATATAGTCAGTCGAAGTCTTCTTGTCATCAAAAAATCGTTTATAAATATTCAAAAAATCCTGCATCCTTTAGAGAAAAAAAACCATTTCGATTTCGATTCGAATAATCTCATTCACTCGCATACAATCAGCAACGGAGCAATCCGATGATGCCAAAAGCTGTCTTAAATCGATAATCAGCTTAGTGACGTTCAAGCAGAACGGAAGTCAATCTCATTTGGAATTAAGTGCAACTAAAGGAACATATTTGCCAGAAGGCAAATGGTGCCAATCACCATTCATCAAAACCACACAAGGCTTACACAATTGAAAAGTAATGATTTGCTGTTCACGTGTTCCAATCCATGTCTATGTCTAACGAAAACAGTCTACCTCAAGAAAGCAAATGTTGTTTTCTTCAAGTACGAAAAAGAATAATAAAAATCTGAGTTTTGTCTTGTTGTTTTTCGTTTCGGAAAAGATACAAAACTAACACAAAAATATTGGTTTCGAAAGCAGATCACGATATATAAATGGTTTGGGTTAAAATGGGTTTTTATTTCTCATCTACTCTTGTAATACCTTGAACAAGTCTGTCTCTTATGAAGATTTGTGTGTATCTCCTAAAATACAACATCCATTATTTAAACCTCCCTGCTCTTGGCAGCACGATTTCGCAAAAGCCCAAGAAAATCGTCTGCCATAACACCTTTGGTGAAAGGTATGTTTGTTGAATCAGCATGTCAAATACATTCAATCTGTGTCGCTTCGATCTAGAACAATACAACAAGCGCACGTATTTTAGATGAATTCGTATGGAAGTACCTGTCATGGTGTGGTTCCATTAAACTTTCATTCTACAACCTCTATTCCGACGTCGAATTCAACAAAAATGTTACAAACAGCCGTCACAAGAATGTGGTAGCTCCGCCATTTCAGTGAAAGTGACAATGACAAGCAGCAAAACGGATCGAAATAAACTTCAAGCCACAATTCACGCCAAATTTGACACACCAGGTGTAGTCAATTTCGTGTGAAATCTTTTGAAATCGTCAGTGCCTACTCCATACGAGAGAGTAACGTGGCTTTTCACATCATTGTCAGAAGTGCCGGGAGAAGCTTGCCACTCTTCGGATTTGTGAAGGTGATTGAAAATGACAGAAATATGGCAAGGAGAAGTGTGAAAACGATGTGCGCTTTCCAACAATCATTCAATCGCATGTTGGAACAATTGACAGTGATTTTCAATTCTAGTAACAGCCTGGGTTTGACAGTGATTTGATAAAAGTGTACTCAAAAAAGGATATAAAGAAAATATCAACCATATAGTATGTAACACCTGATACTAAGCTCTCCATAGAAAGTAACCGATGATATGCGGAAAGAACAAGAATTAAGCTTTTTTCCATGAATATGCTCCCACTTTATCCATCAAAATCTGTCATCCAGTGTATCGGCGCTTAAATTAAATTAAATTTGGTTCTGGCATATCCCCCAGCATGATGTCGAAAACAGTCATCGGACAATAGGTATTATCTCATGTTTTCAATACAATTAATCAGAGAATATTGCAATGATACTAAAAGACTGCAACATCAAACGCAGTGTTTATTCTGAGAATTTCGACAGCACGAGAAGGTACTAACATTCTTATTTGTATTAGTACATTGCATCGATGCTTGCAACGCGTTGATTTGAATAAAAAATATCTGAACGTGTTTTTGCTATGTGTTCTAAATTGAGATTGTTTATCAACTATAGACCACCATAGTAACTCAGGTTTTCATCAGAATCCAAACTGAGAGCACTATTTCTGTTCGTTACACTCTCCAAGACCCACAATTCCTTTGGAACGATTAATTACAGGCTAACGTCACTTTGAACTACAACCTTTGATCGGATAAAGCAGGGATATGTCAAAGGCATCTGCTTCACTGTTTCACTTCCCATTGACATGGAATGCAAAGCTAATCCCATTCCTACGGTTCCTTCTCGCAAAACACTATAAAAGACCATACATGCTCCTTGAGTAATCAAGTCAAGGCACAGAAGTCGTCATGGTGTCCATAAATATTCTTCGACGAGGTTTGGTGCGCAAGCAGTGGAACAAATTCTTCACTTTCTCCGACTCGGTGGATTACTTCAATCTGCTCAACGCCTTCGGTACGCTGTTTGCGCTTCATTACAACTCGCAAAACACACGTTGGACCATCAAGAAGCTCCTCTGGACATTCTACCGGGCGCTTTACCTGCTGTCCTATCTGTCGTACTGCTACAAGGCTTGCTGGACGTTCCATAAGTGGGAATACAGTACGGCTTCGGCCAACGTTCTTGGTGCCGTTGGTCTCTGCAGCGGAGCCTTGCTCCGAATGGTCCTGATTGAGGTGCATTATCCGACGATCCGTCAGCTGCAGCAATTTTTGAACGATCGTACGTATCTGAACCACGACTTGTGGGCATCGTGCCAACGTTCCAAACTCTATCGACACAACAATCGCTTTCTGATGGTGCTCGTCTCCGCCATCATTGTGGAGTCGTTGTGTTTTCTCGCTCGTCTGCTATTGACGAGACCCGAGTTTATGCTCCAGTACAACGGTCAGGTCGTTGGAGGTTATCTGGTGCAGATCATCTACGGAATGATAACAGCGTGCTGGGGAGTCATTTACGTGCTTTCGTTCATCGTCTTCTACATGATCCTGGCGGGGTTTCGATTGGAGATGCAAGTTCTGGCCCGATCGTTTGAGCAGCTGGAGCACACCTTGCTGATCGACCACGGAGAGTTGATTCTACTGGGACTACCGATGGACGATCGGGACGAGCAGAGGTATTGGAGAGATATTCAAACAACATTGAAAGTACGAATCAAGCGACACGTGGAGTTGCTCGAGTACGTCGTTTGTTCCATCAAAAGACAACAATGATCTGATGTAATCGAGTAGTTGAATAGGTTGTAAGATGTTTTTGTGTTTCAGAAATCTTCGCATTTTTCGTTCGATCATTGCCCCGTTTGCATTTCTTCAGTACTACAGCACGTTCGGATTGATTGCGGACTCGTTTTTCGTGGTGTCCTTTGAAGGATTCTCCGCTTACAGCATGGCGTACATACTGTTTGCTTCGTTTCTCATTCTGGAAGCCTTGCTGCTATGCCGTGGAGTGGAAGATTTGAACGATTTGGTGAGTGTCGGGAATATGAAAGCTCCTTAATATGGTGGAATAATGCATTTGCATCGCTTTCCATCAACAGAACCGCCAGATTGGATCAATTTTGTACAATTTCGACTGGCCCCGGCTCTTGCGGTTTTCCAGTCGATACAAGAAAGAGTACGAGAGCGTTCGACGAACAATTCTCCTGGTGATTCTTCAATCCCAGCAATCGCTGAGATTCAGCTACGGTGGACACGGAGAAATCTCGATGAACAGTTTCGCTGAACTGATGCAGAAGAGTTACTCCATGCTGACTTTCATGTTGCAGTTTCGGAACTAGATTTAACACGTTGATGTCTATATTACCTTTAATTTGTGTAGTTTTCTCAGTTTTGTTGCAGAAAATATTTATTGCTTCTAATAAACGCCTCTCACGGTCAGATTGGTGTGATTGAATTCAGTGGTAGTGGTCAGAAGGATATTTTCCATCACATTCCTTTCGTCCTCGGTTGTTTGCATCGACCATCCGCCCCGAAAGAAACATCGAAACGGTAGCACAAACAATGTAAGCCTACGACGGCAGTAATTGAATTCAAATATTTACCCAGGAATTTATAATTTTCAGCCTTGTTTGAGCTTTCGGAAAGTGAGCAGCCTGTGCTGTCAACGGACGACAAGACATTGTGAGGTGAAGTATTGCTCGAGTTTTCATTGCTTGTCTCATTCTTAGCAGCAAAATGCGCATGAAAATTACATTGCTTCAAGCGTAGCGATGAGAGACGTGAACCACCTACAAGGGAGATGTTTGATGATGGCACAAAAAGTGACCTCGGAAATATTGTGACAGTGATTGAAGTTATTGGGATATCTCATCGCTAACTGAGACAAAATCGTCATAAAACCGCAAACTAGTTGAGGAAATATTCAATTTTTCATATCACTTTTGTTGAAGATACAAAACAGAATCATTTCAATGCGCTTCAAAGAACATACAACAAACACGCAAAAGTGAAACGTTCACATGAGTGCTTCACAATAAATTTCGTACGTGCTAGTCTTCTTTCCGTTGTTGTTTTTTGAGGTTTCTGAAATCTGATACTTGAATGTGTTCCGTGATGTTCAAATTCTATATATCCAGAGAGCGTTACATGAATCACGCCCAGCATTCTTGTGGAAAATAAAATTTCTCCAAAAAGTGGTTAAATTGAGTCTGAATCACGTTTCAACCGCTCGTTGAGCATCCTTGATATCGCGTATGCTGGCTGAATGCGATGCTGAGGCAAACACTCGAGAATTAAATTTACGCCATGCTTGAAAGCAGGCACTTGAAAGGGTACGATTGGGGTTTATTTTCACCGTGGCCATCGTTACGGAAAGCGAATTGAACAAATGGTTTAAAGGTCGTTGTGAGAATAACGTCGTTGGTAGAAAATATGTTTGAAAGCTGCATTAAAACAAATAAAAAATTTATGAACTAGATTTGGAAACTATGTCGGAACTATTTCCATTGTACTTTTCCTGTTGGAAACATATCTATTTCGGAATCATACGACTTTCCAGTCATTTCTCTGCCCTAAATCCATCATCCAACTCGATATCGAACAAGCTTTGCTTATTCCATCCCAATGTACGATGTGCACTTTGTTCGACAGCGTTATGACTTCCGACAGCGTCCTTATTGAAGAACGCGTACTAGACGTGACGCGTGTGTGATCCGATTATAAATATCTTCCATCTCGTATTCTTGACGCAAACTCAAATCATCTGTCTCTTTCTGCGGTGAACAAATAAATCCTCTTCGTCAGGTGAATTCCCATCACAACCGTGCTCGGTGGAATCCTTCTTCATCATAAGCACATTACTCTATATGTTACACGATGCTTCGATGCGTTCGATGTGGAGCATTAATGTCCAACGAAGTGTAAGCGCAGGCGGAACGATCGCATTAGATTGAGCATTCCATGTGCGTCTAGGTAAGGCGTGAATCATTTCTTTTGCTGGCATCTATGTCCACCAATTCCGCATAATGCCACGCTGCGAAAATTGATGAATGATCTGATGCATAATACTGGCAGCCGAATGAATCACGAAAGCAAATTATCGTACAGACAGTGGTGCCAATGAGCCTGCTCTTATTCAAAATTCTATGTGATAACCGATCGTTGGTTTATGGATAGTATGTTTATTTCTCATACCGTTGATTCATAAACCAGCTTCATAGATGATTTTTTTAATCTTTAACAGAAGTTTCTATGTGCAATTTCCTAAACTCTAATGCTGCTCCATGAAAGGGAAAATATGCAAAATCAGACCTTATCGTTATTTTGCACACAACATCCACTCTGCCTTCTCTTTTAATACCCTCACGTCCCGGTAGGACAACTGCCGGACACGAATTATGGTACAGGCACGGAATAATAAACGGCGTGCTTGGCGTGCTTTGCCGTTTATTGAAAATTTCATTTCCAATTATCGTTGACATTTATCAGACCTCTTGTTCGCCGGGCTGCTGATGCTGATACGATTCAATAGCTGCTCAATTTATCGCACAAAAGGGCTGCTTTGCGTAGACAGAATTGGTAAAGTTTGCTTTAAAAATTGATATTCAAATGGTGTTCTCTAATCGACCAAAGTAAAGGTTATTTGTAGAAGTTTGTAATGTCTAAAATATTGCCATATTATGTTACCTTTTTATTGAATATATATTTTCTTTTTGAGCCAGTTTTAAAATGCTGTTTCGTGTTACTTGATGGTGAAAATATCGTTCGCTAAGATTCAATTTTGTTTGAAGTAAAAAAAAGATTTTATTGTTTTCTTCTTGGCAGTTGTCGTGGCTCTACCTTTCACTTACTTCACTTTCGATATTATATGAACAGACGTCCTTTCTGAGTCGAGAAAAAACCAGATAAGGAGCTTAAAATAGCTCCGACGGGCGACGAATCCCAAGTGAAATCAATAAAGCAGTTCCCTTCGATTAAGAATGATGGATGTCAGTACGTCAATACGCATCACATTGGAACTATCTTTTGCTCCACTTCCACTTTCTTCGTTTGAGAAATATCATTGTTAGCAGTATCTCTAGAGACAACAACGTAACGTTTGATTGCAATCAAATCGATATCTTCCGCATAGTTGAGACAAATTTCAAGAAATGATTGATGGTGAACCACCATCACCATTCGGACGCTTCTTAGCTTTATTCTTTTGTTTACAAGGTTGAAAGAAGAGTCGTAAAGTGGTGAACGCAAATAGTTCAATATTTAGGAATGGAAGCGATTTCGTGTATGTTTAGTAGATAGGAAATTAAATCATTTCATGTTTTCGCTGACTTCCCTCATTTTTCCATGAAATACATTCGGCCATTTTATTTCCCAGAAGAGTGGTATTTTGCTGCCCGTGATGAAAGGGTCAACCTCAGAATACGCTTCTAACACTTTACTCAAAATACAAAAAGGGATCGTTCGGATCCCTGTTATCCACGGATCTTATCCTTCACGCCTCTGTGCGACCCGGTTCCAACATTGTGGTAGCTCAACGAACCGTAAATCAGACACGTGAACACGACAGCTTCACCGGTGTGAGAGGTCTCCATCCCACTCGAACGAATACACCCTTTCTGTCGTAGAAGCAACACCTTACATCCTATCCCATTGGTTTCCGAGAAAAACCACATCAGTCCGATCTACTCGGCATGCTCGGAGAAAGCAGAAACAAGCTGTGTCACCTTTTCGATCGGCTTCGGAAGGACAAGCTGATTGACAAACTTGTCAAAGCGAATTAAAAAGTAGTGAGATGCATTCGTTGCACAGGGGCTCATGCTTCGTTTGCTTTCTCTTATTTAGCGCCATTTTGGGAGCGAAAACTAGCGCTTTTCATTCGAGTTTTCGAGGTCGTTTCAACTTCACCATTCGTGAATGTTTTCATTCGACTTATTTTATCACACCTCCCTAACCGATCATGAATACAAAGAAGCTTTTAATTTTGGTTCCACTAGAAAACCGTATGCGCTGAATTCATGTTCTCTTTGCAACTTGTTTGCTTTTTCGTTCGCTTGATGATTTCATGATAAGAATCTGCGGTACAAAAACATATTTAAAGCATACTCTTATGATATACTACACAAAAATGGCCTACATTTTATAAGCTACGCGAAAAATGATAGTCGGATAGCATTACGTTCCACAAACGTTTTGAATAATTCAATCTAGAAAGATAAACGCGAAGAAATCAGGAACCGAGAAACGCACATACAAATGATAAGCTTAATTCATTTATGACATCCTGCTCACGACGTAAGAGCATGTAATTGTGTTGACATCCTCAGGGGTTTTCATGGAATTTTGCACAAACGTGTAACAACGAAGCGAAACTCACCCTGTAGGGTTTCTAATCAGCTTCGTTACGAATTTGTAACAGTCTGTTGAAAGGGATTTTGGATCGTGTTTGAGGCGTCAAAGTGTTTCCCAATCGCTTGCGGATGCCAGTAATGCGGAAAAGATTGGCTCGTCACAGGTAAACGATTTTTAAGCTCGTTAGAAGGATTACAAGCAGCGACGAGCCTTTGAACGATTCTGAAAAGTTTGTACTACATCGGTGATTACAAAATTTGTTTTTTATCCACAACAAACGGAATTTCTGGGTGGTAGCGATTTATTTAAAATGTTATACAAGCTATGTTAAAGATATTGCAAACGAAAAAGGAATCAGGAGAATTATTCTCACTTAATGATGTAATCACTTTTATACAACGTATTCGACAGATGTTCTTGAGAAAAAAAACTTGATTTGAGGACATATTCAATCATCTAGCATCTGTGTTTTCTGGGATCATCAAAATATTTCTATCAAATACGTATCAACACAAACAGTGCGTTTAGAATCGTTTGAAATTTAGTTG
>KZ068050.1:12145-34216 GCA_002091845.1 Anopheles cracens
TTTGGCGTTCTCCGGTACCCGTTTGAGGAGGAATTTTCAGCACAGAATTTTTCTCAATCTGTGCGGTTTGCGGTTTAGCGAATTTGCATGTGACTCGCGACCTTCGTCGTGAAGAGTTTTCAACCATTCAGCAGGGGAAAAAACGTTCGTTTTCCATTAGCGTCGGTTGGCTCGGGAGTTAGATCGCCTCGGCCGAGATAAAACCAACCGAAACAGGGAGCGGAAACAAAAAATGCAGCGGTTAAAGCGGATCATTACGAAATTTTCGATCGATTTCGTTCAAGGATTTTGTGGGGAGAGCGTAACGCAACAATTAACCATCGGCTTCCAGCGCTTGTATCCAGTTGTAAGCCAGTGTATCTCGTGTATAGATTGCCGTGGGTAGCGAAAAAAGCTTCTAAAGTTACGCAGTTGCCAGCCAAAAAAATTTCTGCAGTCACGAAATGGCCTTCACATCACGCTTCCGCCAGAGGAAAATAGGAGATATTTTATTACTTTCCGTCGCAGCAGGCACGGGAGGAAAACACTCCCCTTCTGAAATTATATTTTTACCCAGGGGGTCTCTCACTCTCTGTTTTGGGATGAAGTGGAAGCACAGGAGGAGCTGTCTATTATTTTATCTTTATTCTCCAATCAGCCGATAGGCGAAGCGTCTAGTCGGGACAAGGTATAACATGGCCCTACACAATCTTCTTCGCTGTGGGGCAGCGAATGATGTCGAAAATTTCGGTCGATTCTCGGAGGGATGCTTTTAATTCTCTTAAAGACGGCTTAATATCGGTGTCATCCTTCTTTGGGGCTTGATACCGAGCCGTGTTTTACTTGAATCAATGTGGAAGTATCATAGCTAGAATGGCAGGCACCCCTCAGTTTGGAGAAATGTGTAACTTATTGCTCTGTTTTGAGGTTTGTTCCGTGTGTTTGTTATCGATTGTGGGGCGTAATTAGTATTCTGCTGTGCTGTTTCCAACAAGGATTAGCGGGGAATTGAGGTTACGGTCATATTTTGCGACAAACCGAGCCTGCTAAATTATTCCCGATACTTTGCGGCCGGGGCCGTGAAAGTATTTGTATGAATATTCAGGGAATAACTTCTAGGATTATTAACATGCATTAGAATTTATTCGCTAGGATTGGTTTATGATCGAGGAAGGTTATGGCAGGTGTTTATGCAAGCTGGAACAAGTGACCATAAAAAAGGAATTGCGAAAAATAGGCCTTATGATTACATTTAGCCACACTTCCTTAGTTGAATAATGCAGGTATGTTGTACACATTTGAAATTTCAATTTCAAATTGATTATTCAATACTGATAAATCTATACTTGTATTACATGTTTTCGTTACATGTTTCGTATCACGATACCAGAACAATTCTGTATTTTTATTATGAAAATAACGCCTAAAGGTATGCAATGCGATATGCGATTAAAGCGCTAATTACGCGATTGACGAACTCTGTACCAACGCTTAATTTTTTACATTTTATTCAATAAATACATTTGTTATTTTCAACTTTAAACTCGAGAGTCTAAATAACGTCTAGAATAATTGTTCATTAAGAGACTTTGAAAACAGATCGTTGCCGCCCGATTCGTCTCTCTTCTATCTGGTCCATTGGTCCTCCTTGCCACCACTTCGTTCTCCCACGACCAGCGAGACTTTCTTTCAAATGCTAATCAAGTTTACACTTCTGTTGAAAATATTATTCATACCGGACTCACAGCCAAACTCATCGAGCCAGCAGGGAGTTTGAAGCGCACAGTGGGACTATTTTATTCATGAACGCCTCGGCTAGTGAGGCGTCAAGTATGGCCGTGCCGGAAGCCCAGCCTCAAAAGCAACCGGTCTAGAAGAAGCAGCGCGTAGTGCGTGGATTTTAGTGCACCGCCGGACACCGGAGTGGAGTGAGAATTAAAATGCAACCGATAAAGCAGAGGTGCTATCGGTCGTTTGCTGTTGACAGGTAGATACTTCTTAAAATAACAAGTTCTCATCGTTCCGGTTGGTTGAGCTGCTGTTTGGATCGTTAGTTATACAACTTATAAGCACCTGATGACGAATGACAGCTTGAAAATGAGGAGAAAGTGAGTAAGTGGTACATAACTTTCCGGTGAACATTGATTCGTTTCGCAGAGATCAATGTTTACTCTTCCGCAGGTAAAGTTTCGAGCAGGAAAATGAACCTTCTGTTATGGTGTAGCATCAGGAATTACGATTTTGGATAGTAAACAAACTGACATAAGATCAAAAACTTTCCAGACTGTCCCAAAAGTTTCACAACCGTGCAAGTAGTGTTAAAAAAAAGGATGAAGGCACAATCATGCTGCTATAAATAAAACGTCAAACTTTTGTATTTCGGTAGAACCTTGTGATCAGAAGAGAGAAATGGAAAAGCAATCTCTCATTTCTCATTCCACATGTTGGTGAATCATTTTCAGCATGGTTTTTTTTTATAGATTACCATCGCTCTGTTGACTTCATCTTGACCAAATAATTATCGTCTAATCTTGCTTTGCAAACTTTTGTATAGTCAGGCTTTTGCCAGGTACTATTACTCAATTAACCCAGCCCAACATTAACCTCAATGACACTATTCCGGATTAGTAAAACGTTACAATTACGAGAAAAGCAAACTTCGCATCTAAACCGATCGCAAAGTAACCACGATGACGATCTCGTTGACACAGCAATTCTCCCCTCGCCGATGATAACACCGATGGACGAAGTTTGTCCCCATTTCGTTTGATTCTTTCGCAACGCTGTCACTCGTCCAGCGATAAAGGCAAAACTATCTGTTAATGCACTTGGCATAACTTCTGGAGGTTCGCGTGGGAGACGCTCTCATCGTGGGGAAAGTTAACCATAAACCCAAATCATAAACCGGATGAAATGAATCGAAGAAAGCGTGCTCTACACCATATCCCCGGCCAGTGGAAAATATGTCCGGAAGACGTCAATTGCATCCGGTGTGGGTGGGTGGGAGCCGGGAGGAAAAAACTAATTTACATTTCAATTTAAAGTTACCCTGGAGCGGCATCAAACGAACCCTCCACTGGGACGGGAGATCTTCGGTCACAGATCACCACTTAAATCGACCCGTGGTGGAAGTAAGTTTGTGCGGAGTTCTGCGGGATGGGAACGCAGTGCGCTGCGCTAAATGATGCCGCTTGGTTAAGAATGACTCCTTGGGGGAATGCTTGCTAATGTTGGAAGGGAGTTGGGAACTGCAACTCAGCGGTAAAACTGCTGTCGTTGAGGTTCATTCGGTTGGCAGATGAATCTATTAAGATAATGCACCGGTTAGAATGGTACGAACTGCTGTTAAAAGGTCGCACAGTTCTTGACAAATCCTAATTGGCCTGCTTGTTTTTTATGAGCCATACCGGTAAGTGTGTAAATGTAAAAAAAAAACAAACCAGTACACAATTCGATCGATCTCGTAGAACACCACGCAATAAAATCTCGTCAACCTCTTGCATGGTAGTTAATGCTAAATTTACGACCAATTCGAACCTCTGCCCTGTGGCTCATCCGGCCAGTACCAGCGCCAGGAACCAAAGCCCGAGCGCCCGTTTTATCGTCCACGACATTAAACATAATGTTTATCTTCCTTTGACCAGTGTCCCAGGCGTGTTTTTTTTCTCTCGTGTCCCTTTTCCCTCTGTTTCTTTCGGACGTCCTTGGGGAAACGGAAGAATAATACCCCAGCCGAGCCGCAGAGGGAGCCTCCAGAGCAGAGGGCGATAAAAAATATGCTCCCGCAAATGGAAAGTTTACGAGCGCAAATGAGCTTGCCCATTTGCTCATTATTAATAAATTATCACACGCCTCTGGTTACGGGCGTGTTCGGCGAGCGTGGCAGTAGTGCGTTGGGGTCGATCCGGAGGAGGAGTAGGTCTTTCCTTTGCCGTGCGATGAACTTTGAAAGATGTGTTAATGTCTAATGCTGGCTATAGGACATACGGACAGCGGGCAGAAGTACGCTTGAATCACGTCGTTTTTTTAGCTTTCTCGCAGGTCAAAATCTGAAATTTGTGAGGGTTTTTTTCCTTCGAACGAGACTTTATTGACCTCCGCCGGTTTCTGTGGCCATCGTTTATCGAAACACGTTTCTTCTGAGAAACGACACTCCTGACAAAAAAAAATCATCCGCCGAAACAGAAGAAAAGAAATGGCAGCACTTTTTGCCCTCTTCGCCCGGAACCATTAATTTCCCCCGAGGGGAGCAGAAATCACGTCTTTAATATTTTGCTCCTCTAAATCTGCGCCCGAGTTGGCCTCGTCCGTCCGGCTGCTTTCGTGTCCGTGGCTGTTGGAGCGTGCCGCGACCTCCACGGTTGCGCTCAAGAGCAGGATAATAAATATTTTATTTCCAATCATTTCTCAATTAAGCCGGCTCGACTGTGATTTGATGACAGGCGACAGCTGGGCCGGTTGGCTTCGGTGGCCGGTGAACCTAGCGCTTGGGCTTTAAGCAGCGCCACGCGACGCCCTTTTGATGGGCGGCGAAAGCGAAGCTCGTCCCAAACCTGTTAACGTGCTCCCTGGGGAGGGTTGTCGTTTGTGGTTGAATTGATTGAATTTGGGGATTTTGTTCTGCATAAAGCAATTAGAATTGAGTTTTTTAGCCTTCGCATAAGAAATTGCAGACTTGTAATTATGTTATTTTATCTATTGGCTAGTGTTATTGCTATTGATTTTAGTTTAATTCTAAAACTTCACGACTCACAGTATTGTTGTAAGGCAAAGGTTTGTGTCCTGGGTGACTTTGCGCCTTGAGGTATGCAATGCATACTTTGAGTTCACTATAAAAGTGTTGTTCTTCTCTTTCTTTATATATTTCAAAGCAACCATTTAAAATTGGATAACTGTGAATCGATAATTATTGTATTCAAATCGACTCAGCAATCGTCAATAGTTGAATAATTTTTTAAATAGTTTTGAGTTTACTGAACATAACGAGCGATCTGTAAGTGAAATTTTCTAAAATTCTCTTAAAGCCCGTTTACATGAAGCGCAACTCCTAGCGCAAATCCAGGCGCAAATAAAAAAAAAACACATCAAATTAGCATCGCTTCGTGTAGACACGACAATTTGCAAGGTAGTTGCGCTTGAGGTGGAGCAGACTGCATTTTTTATTTTTTATTCACTTTTATACACTTAATACACCAAATAAACATACGAAAATGACTAAAATACAATATCCTTGCTACAAACATTCATGATTGTTGAAAAACTAACTCAAAATGTTTGTTTACAAAACGTTGCGCTTGAGTTTCGCCTTCCAAACCCAAAAACGATTTGACAACTAAATCGACAACTCACAGCCTTCGCGCTTGCTGTCAGTTTCCGAGTTGCGCTTCATGTAGACGGGCTTTTACGATCAGGGTCTGTCCAGTGTTCTCTGTAAAAAAAAAGCTTTTATTCACTTGCTGGTACTTATCATATATTGCGATAAAGATATTACTGTGGGATTTGAAAAGGAAAAAAACATCAAAAGAACATTATTGTCACTATTTCTAACCCTGTTGCATGAATTGCATACTTGTAGGCGCATTTTTGACCCTAGACACTTCCTCGCAATAAAGAGGACTTTAGGACTTGCAAAGAATATTGCCATGCAATTTCCCTTTATTTTCTCCAGGTTTTTACCACCTGTTTGTTGTTTGTCAATTTTGTCTCTTATGAGCATGTATATTGCTCTCCATAGGGCTGCATTCAACGCATAAGTTCTTCTAAATGAATATAATTCAAATGCCAACCCACGCCGGTTGGCACCGGGGACCAACATTTGCTTCCAAACGACTCGGACACGCTGGCGCTGCTAACGATCTAATCTAGCCGCATAAAAAAGCACACACCGTCACCGATCTGCCAGTAGGCACATATTCTCGCCCTCGCTAGACTATTTGTATATTCAAAACAATTTTCGCACAAAATGCGTGCACACCCACGTGGCGTGTTTGTTCGTCGCTCGCGTGGGGGATACTTTAACCGGCGAACCGTTTTTCACCTTTTCGCTGCGGACTCTCACCGGTCCGGGGTGGTTCGTGGTTTTCTTCACTGATGCTGAACAATGTTTATGCTAATGCTACGGACGGCGTGCGAATGTGCGGCGAGCGGCACTGGTTTGAACAACCCCGCTCCGGAGCTGCTGGGGTTCCGGCGAGTGGAAATTTTTGAATTCTTACCCTCGAAAGCGTGTATCATGGAGCGCTTGGATTACGAGCAGACGGGACGTATGTGAGAATGTAAACAGACCGAAATAAAAACCCACCCCCGGCCCCGTTAAAAGGAGCCGGATGGTGACGTCGGCGAAACTGGCCGGGTCCGTGGCACACGGCACCTGGTCCTCCGGGAGGGAAATATTGTACAGACGGGCAGGATTCAGCTTAGCGTCGCGCTTTGCATATCATTTCGGAGGCTTCTTCTCTTCGCTCGGTAATTTCGCCAGCCCGGTGGACATGACAAACCGTGGCAGGGAAGCGTTTGGAAATAACAATAAATGAAATGAAAATTGTCATTGTTATTGGAATGGGGTCTCGGTGGGGTGCGGCGGCGCTTTGGAGACACGGCTGACCGGAGCCGCACGTAATATCCGGTGACCATCTGCGCGCGGTGAAGGGGAAACAGAACGAAAATTGAAATTATGCTCGAGAGTATTTGAACGCTTTACTTCCTTCTTTTATTACCCATCCGCGGGTCTGGTGGGATGCGCCTCGGTGTAGAAAAAAATATAATAATGTTTTCCCTGTAAACGAGCGTCAGATTGAGCTTCAAATATGTATGTAAACTTTCTCTCTCGCGTTCGCGTTAATAAAAACATAAAAAAAATATCAAACTCACATACCTTGGCAACAATTTGGTCATAAAAAGAGAGCAGCTTATATTCAATTGCACTCAACGCGCCTGTGGAGGAAAGATTAAAAATATTCTCGGTGATTACAATCGACGCAATCGGGCGTTAGATGGAGCTGGTGTGAGATTGAAAAGAATTGTATTATTTCGAACAACATTCCGCTCACGTGGAGCAGGTGTGAGATTTAACGGATATCATTCGACGTTGTGATTTTCTCAGAAACGCCCCTGAGTTGAATTTTGTTTAGAGATAGCATGTACAGATTGTGCACCCTTACCAGATTAAAATCATATATTGAAACAGATTTTGAAACCATAAAGCGTTTTGAAGTGCAGATTGCATACTTTTAGGATGATTTAGCAAATCTGCGCAGATTACTACTCTACACAGGCCATTATGAATGCTTTACTAACGCTTTAATCGCAAGCATACAAGTTAAATATTTACACTACCACGCCTGCAAACGTTTATTCTAGATCTTTAATTTCGCCTCACGCCTCAGCAGACCTTCAGCAACATTTCGCCTGCTTAGCAATTCCCAGCGCTCCCCAACGGTTGATTAAAATGCAACAAAACAAAATCCCTGCCTTCAGCATGTTGCGCTGGCAAACAACATGAACGCACGCGCTGGCAAATAGAGGGAGAGAAAGAAGAATGCAAAACATAACTCCAAATACGACTTCATTTCCTGATATGTTCGTTTGTTACACAGTTTCACAGGGTATACGTAATCCGCACTATCGCCGTGTGCATGCATGCATGGACTCGACTTGACTTCACTGTTCACTGCCGAGTCAACCACAAAAACCGGGCGGAGATGTACGATTATTCATACACACGCTCAGGCAAACACTCTCGCTCGCTTTGCGTCTGGTTCGCAAGTGAATCATATAAGAGCAGCTTATGAGCCAAAGGCTCTTCGTAAGCGTTTGGTGCCTTGTGCAACCTAACGTCAGCAGAAGCACCGGAAGCGATTTGACATGTCGCTGAATTTAATATTTCTCATAATTCAACCCACCGGCTGGCGGTTTCGTTTTGCGGCCACCGTAAATTACTCCCACTTCCTCGAAACAGCGACGAACGGCTCAATTTTTCATCTCAAACCACCCGCTCACAAGGATAACACCGCCGTTTCGCGCGAGCTCAATGTGGGTTGCCTTTTCTAATATCTGATTCCATTCTCCTTTTCCTGGTTTTCCTTCTCGCAGGTGATGTCGTGCTCGCGGGAGGTGTGCATGGGAAGCGTTATGACACCGCACGTCATCGGGACGGAAACGCGCAAACCGGAAATAGTGCAGCAGCACGCGAAGGACTTCCTCGACCAGTACTACTCCTCCATCAGACGGTAAGTGAACGTGAAGGCGGTGTCGATTCGAGTAACGACCGATCACTACTAATCAATAGCTGCGTTCACCACCATCGGCAAACGCCTGAAGGTAGGCAGCTCGCATTACTTCTTATGTTGCGTGCGCGAAAAAAAAAACAAAGCTTTCGTGCTTCACTCACACACCTCTATCAAATCCTGCATGATGGAACGTGCGCGTAAGTGTGGCGTAATTCAATTGTGCTTCACTCTTGTTAGGAAAAATATTTGCTTCCCAATCTGTTTTCGATGCAGCATCCGGCTTTCACATACCTGTAGGCGTGTGGTATGCCACCGTGTGCACAAATATTGCCTAGGGAGCCACTCGGCTTGCGAGCAGCTTCGTGCCCGGCGTTTGCAGCGTTGGGGCTCTTTTTTCGGGCTCTCTTCCCAGCGTTTATCTCTTCCTTCCATTCGTTCGTCAGCCGGTTTAAGGCCCAGGCACGATGCGTCTATCTTTAAGCGTTGCTCGTTTCAGTGTCGTTGGCCCAGGCACCGAGCGTTCAAGCACGTGGATGATATGATAAATATGCTCGCACATAGGCAGACGACTTACAGCTCACGCTGTGTTTCCAGCCCAATCCTTCTGCTACCGTCGGCTGAAGTGCAAACATATTGACAAACAGCGGGAAGGAACCGGAGGATCATCGTTCTCGCTTTTCAGAGTCTGCCTGACGCTAGGGAATGCGCTTTATGAGCAGGAAACCGCGCACGTGGGCGTGAGATTCTACGCTTCGAATCCTGTGGGATGTGGCCGAGTCTCAGATTGGATTGCTCGGCCACAAGTCGAGAATGCTGGAACCATGAGGGAAAGATTCGCTATTCGTAGGCGTTTTGAAGCAGTTTATGGTGGTTTTACATGTGGATGAGTGAATAAAGTTCTAGGTGTATTGTTTTGTTTTTTGTTTTCGTGGCTGTGTTTTCATTTGAGGATAGTAACAGCACGTCTCGAGGAGTAGAAATGTGTTTGGTTCAAGTTAAATTTAGTTTCGAAATTAATAAAAAATGAAAATAAAAATTTATAATAATTGCATACCTTTAGGCGCAATATAGGCCGAGGCCCTGTCTCAATGGCAAAACGATTTATATCTCATTTTAGCCTATCTTATGAATCAGATTACAAAATCAGCAAAGCAAAGAAATATATGGCAGCTATGAGAAAGCAAAAAGTGTGTTAGCATCAGAAAAATAATTGACTAGGTATTTCAACAACTTATTTTTTGTTAATTTGAGTTATTTTATGAATATCTCCAATTTTCTTCCAGCAAAATGTGTATGATTTTGAATTGTCCCTGCACAAACTATTCCAAACATTTGTTTATTAGAATCTGATGAACTTATACTTATTGCGCGAAATAATTATTTCTTGGCCGGTAATTACCAGGCGTTGCTGGCAGCAGAATAGCGTGAAGAAGAGGGAGCGATGAGAGACCATCGACTCGTATTTATTAATTCTAAGTGAGTGACGCGGGTGCACTCACTGGACCACTCACACGTTTTGCGGTACTAGATGCAGTACTAGATGCTGCGATGCAGAACCAAGAGCAGTTTTCATCTAGATCAGCCGGACGAGTCTGAACATAGTCATACAATTTACAATCACGCCTAAATGTATGCAATGTTAATGTGAAAAAATCTCTAAGATATTTAACATCGGTCTGTACAGTGTCGCTGGTTGTCTGCTTGGTTGTCTTACCAGATGTCTCAGGTGCTGTAAAGTACGAATGTCACTGTACAAAAAGAAGATTACTCTCCGTCGTTTATTTTTTCGAGCTGGAGTTCAATGGACGAAATGGAGGGATGAAGCAGGTAAATAAAAATCGATACAATCCGGATAATTAATGACCGTTGTGGATATTGACACAGGTCATCGGCTTTCAGGTCGAAGGTTTACGATAAAATCGCAAGTAGCTACCATTTTTCATTGCAAGAAAAACAACCTTGAATAATAACTGTCATTTGTCGTTTTGTTGTCCCATTCACATTGCTTACAACAGATTCTAGCATATTTGAAACATTATTATAGCTACAAGTGCTTCATCGTGGCATTTTATTTATTTTTGTTTTGAAGTGGATCTTGAATTCGTGCACTTTTAAGCATGCCTGAAAGAAGAGCTCCTTCTCATCTGCGACTGATCGTTTTTTACATTTTTTAGCATCCCCTTCTCGACCTATTTCCATACCCATACTCTAAGCAACACTTAACCTTAACCGTTCGCGAATAATCCCACGGGTGTACCTTTTTCGAGCAGGTACTGGAACCACAAACGGAAGGAAAAGCTGCATAAAGAAAGCGTCGCAGCTAGAGTGCACATCAAACAATGTGCCATTTGCATGGTAATTGCATGGAGACATACTAGGGCTGGATTGGATGCGAATGGTGCACCTAGTGAGAAAGATGTCACCGAAATCGTCTACGTACTGGTGCTGTTTTCTTTTAGCGATTGCGATAAATCTATTTCTTTTATCCGGAAAAGGTTGGCCACTTTCCATAGCTCTACGAAATTTGGTTGAACATTCTAAAGAATTGCTATGGGAAAACAAAATACTTCACTCGCAGACGTTTCCCCCTAGAGGGAAACGCGAACTAAAACGCCCTACAAATAGGGTGCGCACGCGTTGAAATAGTTTATTTGACATGTGTCATATTAGAATAAGCATTTCCGCACGAACCGTGCCAATGTTTCCGCACATCAACGGCTTATCGCAGCTATAAGAGCTCTCGCTTGTGCTCAATCGATCGTTTTCGGTAGTGTCGCCAATTCTAGAGCAGCTCGAAGGTTTGAATGGCTGATTGAATAACAGCAACTGGGTGCAACCGAGTCGATCGTGTACGAATTATGTTGAGACGTTTTGTTGTTGCAAGTTGAGCGAGAATTGCGTGGAGATCTCTCTTATTTAAAAGCACTTTTATTAGATTTCTTAGCATACTTTTTTACTCGATTTTAGCAATGTGACATATGTATCTTGCCCTAACATTATTTTCAGTAAAACCTCATTTATGTTACTTAATGAAAATGAAAACTTTTTTCTTTAAAAAGCCTACCTTTAGGCGCTAGCACTCTTTAAGATAATCGAAAAAATCCCCCTTTATTCCCATCACGAGGCGATCGATTATCGAACCACGATAATGAAACAAATTGATTATCGAACGCCACCGTCAACCCGTGTCTCATTGTTTAACTCCATCATTGCTAAAGCCAAAACCAAACGTCGATAAAGACGTGGATCAAGCCACTTGAAAAGTCGTTGAATCAAACGAGGAGACTTCGGTAGAACGTGGCTAACGATTTCTCCATCACTGTCGTATTGAATATTCCGGACACGTTTAATGTGGTTGTAACGCTCTGCGCCCGTATTTGGTTCCAGGCGCCCAACGAGAATGGTAGAGCAGAAGGAATTAATTTGCCCATGGAGTGTTCGTCTACACGAGAGCTTATTCGTTAGTGAGCTAGAACCCAGCAAAAGAAAGAATGGTATGTCTGTAATATGTAATCTTTTAGTAAACTCATGTTCTGAACGTAAAGCCTTTTGAGAGGAAACACATACCAATAAAAAACAAACCAAATTAAATCCCTGCAATGGGTAAACATCCACATTTCGGGCGGGACTGTGATTGAATTCGGCACGGCTACCGCGAGGGATTACACTTCCGGACCTCTAATTTCCCTCATTTACAGTACTTGTGCAACCGAAGTGCGCCACACAACGAAAGAGTAAATAAATCACACCTTCGATCGAACGAGAAAGGAAAACTGGACCCTCGCCCAACGTTTATTGTCGTGCGATGGTTCATTTTAGCATGGAATGGATCCATTGTTGTACGTTTCCAATGCCACCGGGAAAGGAGCAGGTCCAGTTTATTTGTCCCCGAATGGCGGAGATTGGGAGAAATATTTGCTTTTGACACACCTCAACCACAACGGTGCTCGCGTTGGTTTGTGGTCTGTCAATAAACGATGTCGTTTCATTGACGGCGTGTGGCTTACGGGCAGGTGCTGTGAGAAAGTGCAGTGCTTTACAATCCGGGCACGAGTTTGATATGCATCACGCTCGGAATGGATTGAATTCGGAGCCTGTTGTTCCAATTATTTAATAATGGCAAATTCTTGTTTCCAATATTCGACCCATAATGGAATATTTAAAAACTCCTTTGTACCTTAACCTCAATGTGAAGCTACTAGGTGAATTTAATCGAACAACGATTCGTGGAAAAAAGGGAACGAAAAATGGATCCCTGAAAGATATTCCACCGAGAGTTGGGTATGATAACTTGAAAAAAGCAAATGGAATGTATTCCATTGCTTCATACCGTATCATCGCGGGTGAATGGTTTTCGATTGGTCCTAATTTGCTTCTGTCGTACAGGGCGGTTTCATCCATTTTCCAAACAGTCATCGCTTGCCTCTTTCGCAAATAAATTTCTCTCCCGATGAACCAAACGGTGACAGCGAAACACGAACCGTAGCGTACCAACGCCGAAAAGGATTTACGACTTCAGCGGGCATTTGTGATCTTTCGAGCCATGTCTCCCCACGTCCCGTGCGCGTTGCGGGAAGCTGTCACCGATGGGGTTAGCAGTAAGCCACCGGCAGGATAAAGGTATTTCACGGCGTTTCGCTTTTGTGGCATATCTTATTATTTCCCACCGTACCGAATCGGTACGTGTGCAGGTTCCGCCGGGATGCAGGACAACTGCGAACGGGGTGTGTTTCGGACAATTTTTCAGCCGGAGATGCAATTTCGTACGAAAAGCGAATGGAATTTCGATCACGTTGACGAAGAAAAACCAACTGGTATAAGCTATAAAGGGTTTGTTGAAGTGGACATGACATATTAGCAATCATTTGTCGGGTCATTTGCTTTCCTCAAATCAAATAACTGATTTTGTGTTGCGTTCGCTATTGTTTGCTTCATGTTTCGGTTTTGCTCTTTTGTTCCGCATGATATGATTAATGCTAACGTGGCGGGTTGCGTTCCAGTTTGCTTTAACGGAAAGTGTTCTAAAATGGGGTTTCTCCTTTTTCAAGCGACATCTTTCATCGCCTTCAAGTGCTTTTCCTTGCTGCAGGTACAAAGAGCAGTGTCGAAAGGGCAGCGTAAGAGGTTTACCTTCTTTCACACCTGTTCCAATCCTATTATTCCCTGTCGATTGGGGTACTTTTCCGCTCACTTGCACTTGAACACGGCTTTCAGTAGCCTGTGTGATGTGAAGCAGTGTTGCGTAAGGTAGTCATATCTTTTATGTACCTAACTGGCAATGATGATTAAGACTGAGCAAATAATGAACCAAAAATACGCTAATATATCGTTTTCTATAAGAACTTCAAACTTTGAAGCTGCTATTTCATTTTTACGCCTAAAAGTATGCAACTGTAATATGAATAACGATTTGTATATGTTTCACAAACGCTTTATTGTTTAATAAATATTTCTCGCTTGGTTTAATCGCATTGACCGAAAATAGAGCTGATGTTGAAAGCGAATTAATGTTTGATGTATATTATCTGATCTATATTTCTCATTAAAACGTTAGTCGAATGAGTAAGCTTAACAATTCCTGTGATGAGTCTGCAGAAACGCATCATCTAACTTTGTAAAGGGTTTGCATCACTCAATGCCCAAAATATTTTACATCCATGCTCACCGAATCAATGCTTATTTGTTCGATTGGGAGAAAAAAAGAAATTATTTGCGGAATTAAAAGGAATTGAAATGTTTCTCCAGCCTATAGGATTTACTGAATTGTATGGTTCTTGATGATATTGATGATCAATTTTGGAAAGTGTTTTTCCCTCCTAGGGTTCACATTTCCGAAAACTATTGCCAAATTTACTTATCACCTCAACTGACGGTACGATAAAGTCACAACAATTATAGCAATTGACATTTACTGCATGTTTCCATTCGCCCTACTTGACATCGCCTCCGCAGTTTCGTGAACTGCTGCGCAAGCGATCGAAACGAGGCAAACAATCGCACATCATTTTCGGGCAAAGTTTTGTAATCACATTAGCCAGAATGGGCAATTTGAATTTTCCCGTAGCCTGCTTGACTTTTTTTTTTGCATGCGACGAGGCACCCTTTCTCCCTATCCCTATCACACTCGCTTCCGACTCACTGCACGGAAGCAAACAGCGTGAGCAAGCATCGTTTCCTATTTTTCACCGGCCGCGCTCTGCATTAATTCAATTTGCAACGCCCGTAGGCCCCCGGGTGACCATCGGAGCGTAGCGCCAGTGTGATAGCACGCAGGTTAAGTAGCGTCAAAAATAGCGTCGACTGATTATGAATATTTTCCGTAGGCGTGTAATGATCGAACCAGTCGATGTGCATGTTTGGCGGCAGGATCAAATTGCGTCAAACCGGTGTAAAATTTCGCGAAAAAGTGATACCACGTTCGTTACATTAGTTTAGTTTGATGCATACTGCTCAGGTGACAGCTTTATACTCTGAAACATTTAGAAATACCGAGCACAAATGGGTTTTTATTTTGCTTCTCGTTAAATAAACTTCCTAGTCGAAGAAAAACATCGAAAAGATTATAAAACTTTTCCACGGTCGAATGAATTTCAAATGATCACTAGACATTCGGCATGAATTGAGCACAATTATGATTGCGACACTCTAAGCCAAACGCCTTGCGAACTCGTTACAAGTTGCAAATGAACTTCAGTGCCGGTAGAAAGTTATGGTTTGAATCTGTTTTTTTCTTACATATTCAACGATAATTTTATTCATATAAGAAGTTGTATTGAAACCTGGAAGACACGCTTGTTTCGTCAAAGTAATTGTAATAAGAGTGGGACATGAATAATATCTGTAATGCATTCCGAATAATCAAACTAATTTATGAAACGAAATAGCGAAAAACCGGTCCAACATGAAGCGTAAAAACGTCTCTATACACAACTATGTTCGGTGTGCTTGGTGATTTACTTAAAACACTGAATCCTATTTAAAACAAACCACCATTCGATGTTTAAAACAACCGCATTGTGCTGTGGGAATGAACTTCATCCGGAAGTGTTTTTCATCGTTCCATTCAATGCCACTAATCACCCCACGTTTGAAATGATTTCAGTCAACAAATTCATCGGCTTACAGCAAAACCGCAATCGTCGACACCGGCCCAACCACCGAACCAAACCACCAGCAGACCGAACCGTCCCTTTATCGGTCATTTGTTGGGTCGAACGGTTTCGGTTAGAATCACATTTGTCAGGCGCCAACAATTAGGCGCCTGAAAGTATGCACTGGCAGTGCAGCGCGTGCCGATACCCTTTTAGCGCTCATAAAAGGGCAAAGTGTGCAGCCAATTGCGTTTGTATGTGTGTGTGGTCAATTACAAACTTGTTCACACCGTCCATCCCCGGAGCGTGTGCCCACCGATACACCGATGGGCTCCGATTGCAGAACAGTGGGAAAATAAATTCGAACCATCGAGCGGGCGAGGTAACACTACATCGGGTTGGGATTAAAATGTTATTTAGTGGGACTCTCGGAGCGGGGAGGCAAAATAACACCAACCGAATGCATTTCAATGCAGTTTGTAGTGTTGTTCAATTTGGCTGTGGTGGTGACGGTGTGTGTTTCGCTGTTCGAAAAGCCGCTTATAATTCCATCACGAAGCGGATTATTTTTTGCTACCTGATGAGCAGGAGTCGGCATAAATAATCGTGTTATTTGATGTGGGCATTAACTGAGCGGAAAAATAACACCCCGAGAGAGAGAAAGCGAAAGCGAGGAAGGCGAAAATATGTAACGAAGCACGTGATTTGGTTTGCACAATTATGTTCACTGCGTTTTAGAGCCATTTTTATCAACTCTAAACAGCGGCAAATTGTGTTACAATCAGCTGCATGACGTTGGGGATTTTCTGTATGTTTGAAGCATCACTCACCTCGGTTGTTTTTTTTTTGTTCTTTTCGATCTGGCCTCCCGGCCTCGCTAATTAGCGGGTTAATGAGGGCAAAATGCTTCCCACGCAAGCAGTACATTTTTGTTACTAGTTTTTATTTCTCTCCAAACAAACTCTCCCCCCGGTTGGCTGTGTGCAGCTGGTGCTTCTTTTTTGACGCCAAAAAACGACGAAACATAAATAAACTTCACTCTGCGCTCTGCGCTGCTCGCGGGGGTTTAAGAAAAACACATAAACTATCCGTTCGGGCAGGGTAACTAGCAACGGAACAGGAACTGGATAAGCAGGCAAAAAAGAGTGACTGAACTCAACAGTAACCTGGAATGGCTGCGAGCTATTCCCGGATGCTGAAGTACATTACAACCGCAAATGGAGCAGGTTTGTGTATGTGTTTGTGTGTGTGTTGACTAGTTGTGGTGTAATTAGCTGCTGCGGAATGCTCTGCGTGGGGATAATCGGATATGAAACTAGTTTAACGGATGGGTTGCGGATAATTTGGTTTATCTGGTTAACCAACCATGGAATGTGAGGACCGCTGAAACAAATTAATATCATCATTAATTATACTATCTGTGTGGACCTTGCATGAACCGCATTGTGATAGGTATGAGACGCCTGAATATATGCAATTTTCCAAAACTACTTAATATCACGACTAACGTTCTCGTAAAGAGTACGAATATGGACTTCATAATACAGCGTTCATATAAGAACCGAAAACTCGTATTGATAATATGCGTTAGCTTTTAAAAGTCTTTCTACGCGCCTGATACAACTCCTCACCATCCCACCGCCACCTAATTAATGAAACCGTCTGCGTATTGCCGACAGAAACAGAATCATTCGGATTAGACATGATACACCAGCAGCCGTGTAATAAGAAGCCCCAGCACCGAAACGGAACCGGTACAACAATCATTAACAAATCATCATCATTAGCTACGATTGTTATGTTGATCGTGTCGCTGCCACAACGCAGTTTAATATTCCAGATCCATTACCCGTGCGCACACCAGCCCCGAAACGTGCGTGTGCTTGTCTCAATTACACCCGTACACGAAGCTGCTGGTCAACGCGGCCACTGCTGTCGGCCGAAGATATCACGGGATATGTTTTACAGCGTGTAAATGTGGCCCGGGATACGAGAAAACGCCTTCTTCGGGAAGAAGAGGGCTCAGGAGTGTCCCGTGAGTGGTTCGGTCCTGCTCCGTACGGATTTAATCAGAATCGCAAAATTGCATACGCCAGCAAGTAGAGAAACGTGAGGTCGCGAAGACACGATACGGGCCCTTCGGTTTACTGACCAGGTCGTAGCGTAAACGCCTGACAGTAGGCTTCTCGCAGTGCTAGCGAATGAAACCGAACCATCGTAAACCGGCCGACGAATCGGAGTGCGGAGACAAATAAAACCGAATGAACATCCGTCCTGCCTGATGGTGCGACCGTAGCATGACGTATCCTTTCGAGGACGGGGATGAGGTTGAGATGTGCGTCGCCTTTGATGCGTGCTGATGGGTTACGACTGTTGATGCGAGTTGATGACCTCTTTCGTAAATGCGTTGTGGATATGTTTCCTCAGCTACGTACGGTTGCCATCGGTCGGCTGAATTGACGGAAATATACGTCCTTACGCCTCCCGTAGCTATTCTTGAATTGCATTCTGCTACCGCTGGACGCATGATGAAGCTCATCCTAAACGCAAACGAGAGTCCTTCAGGAAAACCACCCAGAAGGGCAAGTTTGCACCCATTAGAATAATACCTTTTCTGTAGATTGTATCACCCTCGCTGTTTGACTTTTGCTAAAGTTGTCTTAAGAAAACGATACTTTCAAGTATACTCGCAGCAAAAGGTGCTCGCATCGTTGTTTGTTTAGTAACACACTTGATGTTTACTTGAGCAGTATCATCCGAAGAGTAAGCAAGATTGCTGTAAACTAATCGTACACCCACTGCAGCATGTTGTCTGACAGATGCTTAAAGAAACTAAAAGCCAGCAACAGTTTTCACTCTTCTCGAGCTTCTTATGGCAGCAATATGAAGCAAAATAGCAAGGATAGCAATTTTATTGATGCCTCAAACCAAACCTGCCTTCAACAACGACGACATCAATCGGTAAATATTGCCTCAAACTCGTTCTTCAACTCGCCAGCAGACGTACCTCCTTCTAGCGAAAAACCGATGCAAGCTGACGAACAATAATGACGTTTATAAACTGGTTAGCTGTGACCATTGTCACTATTGTTCGGGTGATTTCTTCGCCTTTCCATCGCTTTACGCCCAGCGGGGAAGTTTTTCTCCTGGTCCGCAGCTAAACTTAACTCGGATACAATTGAACGAAAGTTGATCGTTTCATGGAAGATAACCCGAACATTGTGAAGGTGACGGAGATTGACCTCAGTTGACAGCTAGTTTTTCATTGAAGCGGTGTTTTCTCGATATTTTTTATGATATTGGACAGCTTAAATCGTTCAGGTTTTATATTTATTTATTTTTTTTAAACAGGTTTAAAGATGGTACGATTGCAGAATAGTAATATTTCACAAACATGTTTTAAGGATAAATTAATTTGAATCGAAATTTTCGTAACGGCAAGTTAAAACAGTAAAATGTAGCTATTTAAGTCATGGTAAAATGACGAATTAGGGTTTCATAATCAAAGACGAGCACGAATTGCATACCTTTAGGCGTAATTTCGTATTATATATCTAATGTTTAATTATGACAATTTCGTAAAGCATTGCATACCTCTAGGCGTTCTCATTTCAATTACCATATGTGCGTACTATGATATATGACTAGAACCTGATTTATATGAAATTAATTTCTACCCACTAAAACAAATATTTTTCACTCTAAAACAAATATTTCTCTCTAAAAACTCCCACGTCTACCGAAGACCACCGACATAAAGTTAAGTTTTCAATTTGACAAGAAAATCCATTCATTCCAGCGAACCCAAAACCCAACTCCACGCCACTGTACGTGACAGTGGCTACAATCAGTGCAAAATGAAATGACACAAAAATCTAGCTGCGGAGAAATCTTTCCCCAACAGTTACAAGAAAACGCCGCGGAAAAGAAAATTTTCAACAAATTATCTCCCAGCGGTTTCCGTCCGCTGCCTCCTACTGTCGCGAATAACCTCAACGATTGTGGGTGCCGTGCGTGATGGTGGCGAAGCTAAAAAGAAAGAACGTTTAATCCGATCTCTTAAAACACAGTCAAAGCGAAAGCACGAGCAAAATAAGTCGGTGAGATTTTGCTCCAATCTGCCCGCCAAGATAGTGGACCAAAGTCAGCTCGGTCCGGGCACTAAATTGCTCCCGATAACCAGCAGAATTAAGGGACCGGCCCGTTTGCTTCCGGTACGGAACGCTTTCCCTGTCTTATCTCTATTTATTTTGCTGTTTTCTTGTCCATCTTGGTTTTTATTTACTCGACGAATTCTTCAAGCAGCTGCCGGTGGTAGTTTGCCTACGTTTCACCCGACCCGGGTTCGCTTTCGCCAAGCGAACGTACCGTCGAGACGCTTGCAATACACAGAAACTTCATGGTTCTTCTGCGTCGTTCGTTCGTTTCTTTGCAGATTAAAATCACCGGCGCACGATAGTCGCTGGCAGCAGGTACAGAAGGAAGTCGAAGCAACAGGCTCCTACCATCTGACGGAAACCGAGCTGATCTACGGCGCCAAGCTGGCCTGGCGCAACTCGTCCCGCTGCATCGGACGGATACAGTGGTCGAAGCTGCAGGTAAGTTGAGCGCCACTGGAGTGCTTTGCTCCTGCTAGCAAAGTATCTTTTAAGCGTAAAATCACTAAAGACGGGAAAGACCAATAAAAATGCAATCGGTTTCCCCGGCGAGGAAAAGTGCAAACCGTGGTCAAATAAAGCCCGACGACAAAGCGACCGACGACAGGGGACACAGTGTGCTCGTGTGAAACCAAAACCCAGGGGCTGGGGTGGGTCGAGATGATAGTTAAAGTGATTAATTATTTAAATTGAGAGTCATAGTCCTTATGTAATTAGCGTTCCCCGGACGCGCCCCGGCCACGCGGTCCCAGCGGAGACGATCTTTCCATGCGGAGGCAGCCCGCCCGAACCGAAAGCGAAATGAAGCAGAAGAAGCCCGGCAAAGAGGCGAAGAAAATAAAGCAGCAGAACGGAGCAAACGGCACGCCAGCCCGACCGGCGTGGGACACCCCGAACAACAAGGGTGTAAATTAAATGATGAAGGAGGAAAAATTAAATTATTTTCATTATCGCCTGCACACGGGGCGCACGAGCCGTACGGGCGTAGGGCGTGTGTAAGTGAGCGCATACGACTCTCAACGACCGGGCAGGAAGGAAGGACGCAGGAAGAGAGCAAGAACGTAATTGGGTTCTTGAGGTGGCGTGGCGTAAATGGTGAGAATGCAAACCAATCTAGGCGTCCTTGGAACCGGGATCGCGGCTGGGCGGTTCGGGTTTGGGTGTGCACACTTTGCCATTTCCGGTTTCGACTTTCGAGATCATTTCTCTGCTCCTTCGCGGTGGAAGGAGTACGTTATATTTCAAGTTTGAGCACAAACGATTAATTAGTGTTTGCTCTGCTTGGGACCGGGGAAGGGCTACGTAAGCTGTACGTCGGTGCTAAAATCCTTGAGCTGATTTATAATCTGTGACATCAATTTGTGATATTTATTTATGATACTGTTTTCTTGTAAGTATTCTTAATTTGTAGTGACATTTTTTTATGAAGTTATAAATTAGGTTTATCTGTATTTGAATGCCCAGTCTAGCATTGAAAACACAAATCAAATGTTATAAATATAATTAAAAATATCAGGTTGCTAATGCAATGGAGGCGCCTTGCACCTCATGAAAACGTGAAGCACCAGGCGTCTCCATTTTCATTTAGGGGCTTTATCCCGTCTCCCCCTAACGTGATGCATTTTATCCGTACCGAAAAGCGTTCTTCCATATAATCCTCATGATCGAAATGATGTGAGAGCCTCACAGTAGGAAAAGCAATTCGAAATAATGTATGAACATTATCCAGCACAAAGCGACGCACTGAACGCTCCCTAGTGATGCATATTCTATACGGTGAACGAAACCATCATAAATATCTCAACCCACCTGGGAATTGGTTGGTTGAAAGAAGCAGCTTGACCACTCAGTTCTCTTCTTGCCCGCCTCAAACCACTCTCAATTGCCATCCCCATTTAAATGGCATCCTTTTGCAAGATTAGCATCCTCGCAATCTCTTGCGGCTCTTGCGTACAGGTGAACCAAATTCCAACCCCGGCATGATGAAGTTCCAGATGAGCTGGAATAATAATCAACGATTGGCACCGGACACAGCTCCGGAGAACTTCATTCTCGAGTGCGTTACTTTAGTAAGACGCCTCACCATAAAGAACGCTTAAATACAAATCCTCACGCGGCGGGACCGGTGCATACCGGAGGAAACAACATTCCTTTCTCGTCGGACCGTCGGCGAGCGTCGGTTTCATAAATTTTCCACAAGCTCCACCGTCACAGCCGGTGGTTGCTGGAGCTCAAAGTAAGGGGAACTTAATTTCGTCCTTTTACTGCAATTTCATGCATTTCTTCTTTCCCTTTACGATTTGGAGTGTGTTTTCTGCGTGTGTGTGTTTCACAACTGTAGTTCCAGCATCTGGAAATGGCATGCCATTGGGAATGGTTGGACACGGGGACAGGTATTTTTATGTGTCACAAATTTCAGAACCTTCTTGCTTGCTGGAGACGAACGAAAAACTCCTTCGTCGCAAATGACCGCACTTTGCGGTCGACAAGAGGTGGCCGAAGAGAGCACGGAGGCGATGGAAATGGTTTTAATTTACATCCTCATAAGACAAACAGCTGGAAAATCGTTGCTCAGCTTCCAGCCCAACCGCACGACCCACTTGGGACAAGTTCGGA
>KZ068050.1:52592-75544 GCA_002091845.1 Anopheles cracens
CGTCACCGGTAGGCCTACCTCGAGCAGGTTTCGGCGGTTGGTGTCGCACAGGTTGCGGCAGCCGATCTCGGTCGACATGTACCAGCCGCTGAAGGCCGTCGCCGTGAACTGGATGCCACCGCAGTCGAACAGCATCGACGACACCATCGGCACCGCGTACCACCGCAGGTTCAGCTCGGCGAACCACTTGAACTGGGGGTGGCTGAGCGGCACCTCCAGGATCAGCTCCGGCGGGTAGTCAAAGTAGTCCGGATCGTGCCCGTTCGCCGACACGACCAGCGGCAGGATGTCCCACTCCGTCCGTTTGCTCTTCCAGCCGAGCTTCACGCAAAACTGGGCGTGAGAAAAGGGAGATAGTGAGAGAGAAACAAAACGTGAGCAGGCGTCACCAGGGGGTGTGGGAGTTGGCGGTGTTGGTCGGTACGCTGTGGGTTCGATTTCATACATCAGTAAACTCGACATTGGCCGGATCACCGATGATTTTACCGTCTGCGTTCTTATAGCCGGCGTACGAGATAATCTGATTGTTCCAGATGCGGTAGTCGTGCTTGCCGTCCGTTCGCTGTGGGAAAATTGTGATGGCCGATCTGAAACGAAGACGAACGGAGCGATGAAAGGGAGAGAGCAAAAGATCAGACGGCTTTATGGGCGGGTAGCTTTAAGTGGATATTAGCAGGGAAAAAATTGAATCCGTTCGATTATGTTGTCCGGGAAAATGATTCCGCTATGTTGAATTCCGTCGAGATGTGGTACCAGGTGCTGATGAAGGTGATAATATTTGTTTTAAAATAAACTGTTTTGAAGTTTTTGATTCAAGCTGCACTTAATTGTGTAAATAACCTCTTCAGTTGCGTTGGGATACGGTGCGCCTGAAGGTATGCAATCCATTACATTCGTTTACAGAGAGCTATAACTTGTTCTATTCAGTGTGACTTTTTCCAAACTGCACAAAATCCATTTAAATGTTTTCAATAAGTGTTTCCAGTCAATAAGGGATATATTGGATTCATTATTGGTTGCGGAATGGAAAATAAAAAGTGAAAAGCTTTTCCTTCGCATTCTAGAAAGTATTCATAAGAACCAAATTGCCTCACTTGAAGAATGATTGAAAAATTGCAAGAAATCAACCTGTGAATTGCATACCTTTAGGCGCAGAATTAGCCAAGACACAACCCGCTTTCACGGGAGAGGTAACTAATACAATTATTCCACATATTTTACGTATTGTTTAACACGGTTTACATACTTCATTTAATAAATACTCTCCGCAAGAAGATACATACAATTTAAACGATCTAATAGTATAAACGTTACCATATAAGCACATAAGCACTCCAATGCAAAAGATTCTAAACTAGATTCCTCGATAAAAGAGTGTAGTCATGATATCTGGCTTACGATCTTTCGTCTTATATGGATGATCCCCTTCTATCTAGTCTGTCATTTCACTTTTCAATAAACCTTTAACGCGATTGTGGGAAAAATATTCTTCCCATCGTGATTGACAAAATTGACAACCACACACGCCCGCTAGTGCTCGCTGCTAGCGTCGTAATCGAGATTTCCATTTTGCATTATCAACGTGAGTGCTCGTCCACGGACCGGGTGTGAATATAAGGGTACTCGTTCGTCAAAGGAGGCTTCACTGGTGGAACGTTCGTGTGAAGGGTTCGCATGCTGCCAGCCAGTTAAAGCGAGTACGTGAGCAATAAATCCAGTCCGCCACACAGCGCGTCCTGGCACACGATTAACGTCGGAGTACACAAGCGATAAAATACGGTGCAGCATACCTGAGGTTTCCTTTATTGGTGGCATATTTGATGTGATTGCAGATCGCTTCAAACATACCGCTCGTCGTGGTAACGTATCGGCAATCGAAAACCTGTACGTGGGGGAAAGAGAAAAAAACGAGACGCAAATATGTATAAATTCATGAGCCAGCTGCGAAGGGAGAAATGGTACCAAATGATGAGCGCAAAAGGCGATAGAAATAAACAGGATGCAAAACATAAACGTGCACACACTCCCCCTCCCAACGGATCTGATCGTCAGTATCATCAGTGTGATCGGATCATCGGATTATGCAGTCGATTGCATTCGCGTGCCGTTCGGTGTTCGGGGTGTATCACGGACGCATCGTAATGTGGTTTTGTGCGGATCCGGGAGAGCATGCTCAGCGAACACCGTGGAAAGTGCATTGCACTGTTGCACATCCGTTCCGCCAGCACCATGGCGTGAGTCGCCGAATGATGCCGTTTCTTGTAAAAGTGATGGAAAAACGTAACGAGCCAATCAGGGTCGGGAAAACAGTGAGCCATTCCGGATAAGGATCAGGAAACGGAAAACGTGTGTTCGAGCAGCTCACACCGCAACGGTCGAACGTTTCGTCCGAACCGCATGCTAAGTAGCTTTGATTTTTGGCTCTGTTCGTAAGCGACGCCGTTGGAAGGTTCATTTTATGAATATCGAATGATGCGTAAAATTTAATGTAATTTAATAGAGTTATCACCGTTCCTTTTGAAATTTAGTTTTCAAATTTAAACTCCTATTTGTCGCATATTTCAGGCATCAAATTTGCAAGGACCAGGATGTTATTAAATGAATTTCCTGAACTTATTCCTTATTTTTTCAAACTTGAATACAAAAAGATCAATCATTTACTAAAGTTTTTAATCCATTGAATTCTGAAAATGGACGATGGCGATCAATATATTGCATAGGATTTTAGATCTAAGTATTCGTCACAAATCTTATTAACACTCCGTTGCATCTAACCCTTCATGACACTGAAATTAAGTTCCCCTTACTTTGAGCTCCAGCAACCACCGGCTGTGACGGTGGAGCTTGTGGAAAATTTATGAAACCGACGCTCGCCGACGGTCCGACGAGAAAGGAATGTTGTTTCCTCCGGTATGCACCGGTCCCGCCGCGTGAGGATTTGTATTTAAGCGTTCTTTATGGTGAGGCGTCTTACTAAAGTAACGCACTCGAGAATGAAGTTCTCCGGAGCTGTGTCCGGTGCCAATCGTTGATTATTATTCCAGCTCATCTGGAACTTCATCATGCCGGGGTTGGAATTTGGTTCACCTGTACGCAAGAGCCGCAAGAGATTGCGAGGATGCTAATCTTGCAAAAGGATGCCATTTAAATGGGGATGGCAATTGAGAGTGGTTTGAGGCGGGCAAGAAGAGAACTGAGTGGTCAAGCTGCTTCTTTCAACCAACCAATTCCCAGGTGGGTTGAGATATTTATGATGGTTTCGTTCACCGTATAGAATATGCATCGCTAGGGAGCGTCCAGTGCGTCGCTTTGTGCTGGATAATGTTCATACATTATTTCGAATTGCTTTTCCTACTGTGAGGCTCTCACATCATTTCGATCATGAGGAGTATATGGAAGAACGCTTTTCGGTACGGATAAAATGCATCACGTTAGGGGGAGACGGGATAAAGTCCCTAAATGAAAATGGAGACGCCTGGTGCTCCACGTTTTCATGAGGTGCAAGGCGCCTCCATTTCATTAGCAACCTGATATTTTTAATTATATTTATAACATTTGCTTTGTGTTTTCAATGCTAGACTGGGCATTCAAATACAGATAAACCTAATTTATAACTTCATAAAAAAATGTCACTACAAATTAAGAATACTTACAAGAAAACAGTATCATAAATAAATATCACAAATTGATGTCACAGATTATAAATCAGCTCAAGGATTTTAGCACCGACGTACAGCTTACGTAGCCCTTCCCCGGTCCCAAGCAGAGCAAACACTAATTAATCGTTTGTGCTCAAACTTGAAATATAACGAGCAACGATTTTCCAGCTGTTTGTCTTATGAGGATGTAAATTAAAACCATTTCCATCGCCTCCGTGCTCTCTTCGGCCACCTCTTGTCGACCGCAAAGTGCGGTCATTTGCGACGAAGGAGTTTTTCGTTCGTCTCCAGCAAGCAAGAAGGTTCTGAAATTTGTGACACATAAAAATACCTGTCCCCGTGTCCAACCATTCCCAATGGCATGCCATTTCCAGATGCTGGAACTACAGTTGTGAAACACACACACGCAGAAAACACACTCCAAATCGTAAAGGGAAAGAAGAAATGCATGAAATTGCAGTAAAAGGACGAAATTAAGTTCCCCTTACTTTGAGCTCCAGCAACCACCGGCTGTGACGGTGGAGCTTGTGGAAAATTTATGAAACCGACGCTCGCCGACGGTCCGACGAGAAAGGAATGTTGTTTCCTCCGGTATGCACCGGTCCCGCCGCGTGAGGATTTGTATTTAAGCGTTCTTTATGGTGAGGCGTCTTACTAAAGTAACGCACTCGAGAATGAAGTTCTCCGGAGCTGTGTCCGGTGCCAATCGTTGATTATTATTCCAGCTCATCTGGAACTTCATCATGCCGGGGTTGGAATTTGGTTCACCTGTACGCAAGAGCCGCAAGAGATTGCGAGGATGCTAATCTTGCAAAAGGATGCCATTTAAATGGGGATGGCAATTGAGAGTGGTTTGAGGCGGGCAAGAAGAGAACTGAGTGGTCAAGCTGCTTCTTTCAACCAACCAATTCCCAGGTGGGTTGAGATATTTATGATGGTTTCGTTCACCGTATAGAATATGCATCGCTAGGGAGCGTCCAGTGCGTCGCTTTGTGCTGGATAATGTTCATACATTATTTCGAATTGCTTTTCCTACTGTGAGGCTCTCACATCATTTCGATCATGAGGAGTATATGGAAGAACGCTTTTCGGTACGGATAAAATGCATCACGTTAGGGGGAGACGGGATAAAGCCCCTAAATGAAAATGGAGACGCCTGGTGCTTCACGTTTTCATGAGGTGCTCTTCCACCGCCAAATTTCAGCTCGGACAAGATGATGCCACACATTTGTAAGGGATAATCCCTCCACATCGCTCCTCGTTCTCTTCTTGGTTTTGTTGCGGTGTGATAGCCACTCGGTAGCTCCAGACAAACGCCGGATTAAGAAATACGACCAGCCAGGATGTCTGTGTGCCACCATCTGCTTCACCCCTAAGCACCGAGGATTGACCGCCTTCATCCCGACAGGGGTTTTCTTTCACATTTACAGGTGGTCAGCTCTTGATGTGATTGCAGATCGCTTCAAACATACCGCTCGTCGTGGTAACGTATCGGCAATCGAAAACCTGTACGTGGGGGAAAGAGAAAAAAACGAGACGCAAATATGTATAAATTCATGAGCCAGCTGCGAAGGGAGAAATGGTACCAAATGATGAGCGCAAAAGGCGATAGAAATAAACAGGATGCAAAACATAAACGTGCACACACTCCCCCTCCCAACGGATCTGATCGTCAGTATCATCAGTGTGATCGGATCATCGGATTATGCAGTCGATTGCATTCGCGTGCCGTTCGGTGTTCGGGGTGTATCACGGACGCATCGTAATGTGGTTTTGTGCGGATCCGGGAGAGCATGCTCAGCGAACACCGTGGAAAGTGCATTGCACTGTTGCACATCCGTTCCGCCAGCACCATGGCGTGAGTCGCCGAATGATGCCGTTTCTTGTAAAAGTGATGGAAAAACGTAACGAGCCAATCAGGGTCGGGAAAACAGTGAGCCATTCCGGATAAGGATCAGGAAACGGAAAACGTGTGTTCGAGCAGCTCACACCGCAACGGTCGAACGTTTCGTCCGAACCGCATGCTAAGTAGCTTTGATTTTTGGCTCTGTTCGTAAGCGACGCCGTTGGAAGGTTCATTTTATGAATATCGAATGATGCGTAAAATTTAATGTAATTTAATAGAGTTATCACCGTTCCTTTTGAAATTTAGTTTTCAAATTTAAACTCCTATTTGTCGCATATTTCAGGCATCAAATTTGCAAGGACCAGGATGTTATTAAATGAATTTCCTGAACTTATTCCTTATTTTTTCAAACTTGAATACAAAAAGATCAATCATTTACTAAAGTTTTTAATCCATTGAATTCTGAAAATGGACGATGGCGATCAATATATTGCATGTAGTCATGATATCTGGCTTACGATCTTTCGTCTTATATGGATGATCCCCTTCTATCTAGTCTGTCATTTCACTTTTCAATAAACCTTTAACGCGATTGTGGGAAAAATATTCTTCCCATCGTGATTGACAAAATTGACAACCACACACGCCCGCTAGTGCTCGCTGCTAGCGTCGTAATCGAGATTTCCATTTTGCATTATCAACGTGAGTGCTCGTCCACGGACCGGGTGTCAATATAAGGGTACTCGTTCCTCAAGGGAGGCTTCACTGGTGGAACGTTCGTGTGAAGGGTTCGCATGCTGCCAGCCAGTTAAAGCGAGTACGTGAGCAATAAATCCAGTCCGCCACACAGCGCGTCCTGGCACACGATTAACGTCGGAGTACACAAGCGATAAAATACGGTGCAGCATACCTGAGGTTTCCTTTATTGGTGGCATATTTGATGTGATTGCAGATCGCTTCAAACATACCGCTCGTCGTGGTAACGTATCGGCAAAGTCGTGCTTGCCGTCCGTTCGCTGTGGGAAAATTGTGATGGCCGATCTGAAACGAAGACGAACGGAGCGATGAAAGGGAGAGAGCAAAAGATCAGACGGCTTTATGGGCGGGTAGCTTTAAGTGGATATTAGCCGGGAAAAAATTGAATCCGTTCGATTATGTTGTCCGGGAAAATCATTCCGCTATGTTCAATTCCGTCGAGTCGTGGTTCCAGGTGCTAATGAAGGTGATAATATTTGTTTAAAAAACTGTATTGAAGTTATTGATTACAGCTGGACTTGATTGCGTAAATTGAGCGATCAACCTCTACAGTTGAGTTTGGTTGTGCCCTAGGTACATTGCGCCTAAAGGTATGCAAACCATTTAATTCGTTAACAGAGAGTTATAACATGTTCTATTCAGTGTGACTTTATCCAAACTGCACAGAATCCATTTAAATGTTTTCAATAAGTGTTTCTAGTCAATAAGGGATATATTGGATTCATTATTGGTTGCGAAATAAAAAATAAATAGTGAAAAGCTTTCTAGAAAGTATTCATAACAGCAAAATTACCACACTCGAAGAATGATTGAAAAAATGCAAGAACACAAACTGTGAATTGCATACCTTTAGGCGCAGAAGCAGCCAAGACACAACCCGCTTTGACGGGAGAGGTAACTAATACAATTATTCCACATGTATTACGTATTGTTTAACACGGTTTACATAATTCATTTAATAAATACTCTCCGCAAGAAGATACATACAATTTAAACGATCTAATACTATTAACTTTACCACATAAGCACATAAGCACTCCAATGCAAAAGATTCTAAACTAGATTCCTCGATAAAAGAGTGTAGTCATGATATCTGGCTTACGATCTTTCGTCTTATATGGATGATCCCCTTCTATCTAGTCTGTCATTTCACTTTTCAATAAACCTTTAACGCGATTGTGGGAAAAATATTCTTCCCATCGTGATTGACAAAATTGACAACCACACACGCCCGCTAGTGCTCGCTGCTAGCGTCGTAATCGAGATTTCCATTTTGCATTATCAACGTGAGTGCTCGTCCACGGACCGGGTGTCAATATAAGGGTACTCGTTCCTCAAGGGAGGCTTCACTGGTGGAACGTTCGTGTGAAGGGTTCGCATGCTGCCAGCCAGTTAAAGCGAGTACGTGAGCAATAAATCCAGTCCGCCACACAGCGCGTCCTGGCACACGATTAACGTCGGAGTACACAAGCGATAAAATACGGTGCAGCATACCTGAGGTTTCCTTTATTGGTGGCATATTTGATGTGATTGCAGATCGCTTCAAACATACCGCTCGTCGTGGTAACGTATCGGCAATCGAAAACCTGTACGTGGGGGAAAGAGAAAAAAACGAGACGCAAATATGTATAAATTCATGAGCCAGCTGCGAAGGGAGAAATGGTACCAAATGATGAGCGCAAAAGGCGATAGAAATAAACAGGATGCAAAACATAAACGTGCACACACTCCCCCTCCCAACGGATCTGATCGTCAGTATCATCAGTGTGATCGGATCATCGGATTATGCAGTCGATTGCATTCGCGTGCCGTTCGGTGTTCGGGGTGTATCACGGACGCATCGTAATGTGGTTTTGTGCGGATCCTGGAGAGCATGCTCATCGAACACCGTGGAAAGTGCATTGCGCTGTTGCACATCCGTTCCGCCAGCACCATGGCGTGAGTCGCCGAATGATGCCGTTTCTTGTAAAAGTGATGGAAAAACGTAACGAGCCAATCAGGGTCGGGAAAACAGTGAGCCATTCCGGATAAGGATCAGGAAACGGAAAACGTGTGTTCGAGCAGCTCACACCGCAACGGTCGAACGTTTCGTCCGAACCGCATGCTAAGTAGCTTTGATTTTTGGCTCTGTTCGTAAGCGACGCCGTTGGAAGGTTCATTTTATGAATATCGAATGATGCGTAAAATTTAATGTAATTTAATAGAGTTATCACCGTTCCTTTTGAAATTTAGTTTTCAAATTTAAACTCCTATTTGTCGCATATTTCAGGCATCAAATTTGCAAGGACCAGGATGTTATTAAATGAATTTCCTGAACTTATTCCTTATTTTTTCAAACTTGAATACAAAAAGATCAATCATTTACTAAAGTTTTTAATCCATTGAATTCTGAAAATGGACGATGGCGATCAATATATTGCATAGGATTTTAGATCTAAGTATTCGTCACAAATCTTATTAACACTCCGTTGCATCTAACCCTTCATGACACTCAGAACACACACACCAAAAAAAAACCTTTCAAACGACTTCAAAACCTCAGTGTTGCTGGCTTTCGGTATCAACAAAGTTGCACCGTCGTGTGTCCAGCCAAACTCTTCCACCGCCAAATTTCAGCTCGGACAAGATGATGCCACACATTTGTAAGGGATAATCCCTCCACATCGCTCCTCGTTCTCTTCTTGGTTTTGTTGCGGTGTGATAGCCACTCGGTAGCTCCAGACAAACGCCGGATTAAGAAATACGACCGGCCAGGATGTCTGAGTGCCACCATCTGCTTCACCCCTAAGCACCGAGGATTGACCGCCTTCATCCCGACAGGGGTTTTCTTTCACATTTACAGGTGGTCGCATATTTGATGTGATTGCAGATCGCTTCAAACATACCGCTCGTCGTGGTAACGTATCGGCAATCGAAAACCTGTACGTGGGGGAAAGAGAAAAAAACGAGACGCAAATATGTATAAATTCATGAGCCAGCTGCGAAGGGAGAAATGGTACCAAATGATGAGCGCAAAAGGCGATAGAAATAAACAGGATGCAAAACATAAACGTGCACACACTCCCCCTCCCAACGGATCTGATCGTCAGTATCATCAGTGTGATCGGATCATCGGATTATGCAGTCGATTGCATTCGCGTGCCGTTCGGTGTTCGGGGTGTATCACGGACGCATCGTAATGTGGTTTTGTGCGGATCCTGGAGAGCATGCTCATCGAACACCGTGGAAAGTGCATTGCGCTGTTGCACATCCGTTCCGCCAGCACCATGGCGTGAGTCGCCGAATGATGCCGTTTCTTGTAAAAGTGATGGAAAAACGTAACGAGCCAATCAGGGTCGGGAAAACAGTGAGCCATTCCGGATAAGGATCAGGAAACGGAAAACGTGTGTTCGAGCAGCTCACACCGCAACGGTCGAACGTTTCGTCCGAACCGCATGCTAAGTAGCTTTGATTTTTGGCTCTGTTCGTAAGCGACGCCGTTGGAAGGTTCATTTTATGAATATCGAATGATGCGTAAAATTTAATGTAATTTAATAGAGTTATCACCGTTCCTTTTGAAATTTAGTTTTCAAATTTAAACTCCTATTTGTCGCATATTTCAGGCATCAAATTTGCAAGGACCAGGATGTTATTAAATGAATTTCCTGAACTTATTCCTTATTTTTTCAAACTTGAATACAAAAAGATCAATCATTTACTAAAGTTTTTAATCCATTGAATTCTGAAAATGGACGATGGCGATCAATATATTGCATAGGATTTTAGATCTAAGTATTCGTCACAAATCTTATTAACACTCCGTTGCATCTAACCCTTCATGACACTTAGAACACACCAAAAAACCTTTCAAACGACTTCAAAACCTCAGTGTTGCTGGCTTTCGGTATCAACAAAGTTGCACCGTCGTGTGTCCAGCCAAACTCTTCCACCGCCAAATTTCAGCTCGGACAAGATGATGCCACACATTTGTAAGGGATTGTGTTTTCAATGCTAGACTGGGCATTCAAATACAGATAAACCTAATTTATAACTTCATAAAAAAATGTCACTACAAATTAAGAATACTTACAAGAAAACAGTATCATAAATAAATATCACAAATTGCCGTCACAGATTATAAATCAGCTCAAGGATTTTAGTACCGACGTACAGCTTACGTAGCCCTTCCCCGGTCCCAAGCAGAGCAAACACTAATTAATCGTTTGTGCTCAAACTTGAAATATAACGCACTCCTTCCACCGCGAACGAGCAGAGAAATGATCTCGAAAGTCGAAACCGGAAATGGCAAAGTGTGCTCACCCAAACCCGAACCGCCCAGCCGCGATCCCGGTCCCAAGGACGCCTAGATTGGTTTGCATTCTCACCATTTACGCCACGCCACCTCAAGAACCCAATTACGTTCTTGCTCTCTTCCTGCGTCCTTCCTTCCTGCCCGGTCGTTGAGAGTCGTATGCGCTCACTTACACACGCCCTACGCCCGTACGGCTCGTGCGCCCCGTGTGCAGGCGATAATGAAAATAATTTAATTTTTCCTCCTTCATCATTTAATTTACACCCTTGTTGTTCGGGGTGTCCCACGCCGGTCGGGCTGGCGTGCCGTTTGCTCCGTTCTGCTGCTTTATTTTCTTCGCCTCTTTGCCGGGCTTCTTCTGCTTCATTTCGCTTTCGGTTCGGGCGGGCTGCCTCCGCATGGAAAGATCGTCTCCGCTGGGACCGCGTGGCCGGGGCGCGTCCGGGGAACGCTAATTACATAAGGACTATGACTCTCAATTTAAATAATTAATCACTTTAACTATCATCTCGACCCACCCCAGCCCCTGGGTTTTGGTTTCACACGAGCACACTGTGTCCCCTGTCGCCGGTCGCTTTGTCGTCGGGCTTTATTTGACCACGGTTTGCACTTTTCCTCGCCGGGGAAACCGATTGCTTTTTTATTGGTCTTTCCCGTCTTTAGTGATTTTACGCTTAAAAGATACTTTGCTAGCAGGAGCAAAGCACTCCAGTGGCGCTCAACTTACCTGCAGCTTCGACCACTGTATCCGTCCGATGCAGCGGGACGAGTTGCGCCAGGCCAGCTTGGCGCCGTAGATCAGCTCGGTTTCCGTCAGATGGTAGGAGCCTGTTGCTTCGACTTCCTTCTGTACCTGCTGCCAGCGACTATCGTGCGCCGGTGATTTTAATCTGCAAAGAAACGAACGAACGACGCAGAAGAACCATGAAGTTTCTGTGTATTGCAAGCGTCTCGACGGCACGTTCGCTTGGCGAAAGCGAACCCGGGTCGGGTGAAACGTAGGCACACTACCACCGGCAGCTGCTTGAAGAATTCGTCGAGTAAATAAAAACCAAGATGGACAAGAAAACAGCAAAATAAATAGAGATAAGACAGGGAAAGCGTTCCGTACCGGAAGCAAACGGGCCGGTCCCTTAATTCTGCTGGTTATCGGGAGCAATTTAGTGCCCGGACCGAGCTGACTTTGGTCCACTATCTTGGCGGGCAGATTGGAGCAAAATCTCACCGACTTATTTTGCTCGTGCTTTCGCTTTGACTGTGTTTTAAGAGATCGGATTAAACGTTCTTTCTTTTTAGCTTCGCCACCATCACGCACGGCACCCACAATCGTTGAGGTTATTCGCGACAGTAGGAGGCAGCGGACGGAAACCGCTGGGAGATAATTTGTTGAAAATTTTCTTTTCCGCGGCGTTTTCTTGTAACTGTTGGGGAAAGATTTCTCCGCAGCTAGATTTTTGGGTCATTTCATTTTGCACTGATTGCAGCCACTGTCACGTACAGTGGCGTGGAGTTGGGTTTTGGGTTCGCTGGAATGAATGGAGTTTCTTGTCAAATTGAAAACTTAACTTTATGTCGGTGGTCTTCGGTAGACGTGGGAGTTTTTAGAGAGAAATATTTGTTTTAGAGTGAAAAATATTTGTTTTAGTGGATAGAAATTAATTTCATATAAATCAGGTTCTAGTCATATATCATAGTACGCACATATGGTAATTGAAATGAAAACGCCTAGAGGTATGCAATGCTTTACGAAATTGTCATAATTGAACATTAGATATACGAAACGAAATTACGCCTAAAGGTATGCAATTCGTGCTCGTCTTTGATTATGAAACCCTAATTCGTCATTTTACTGTGACTTAAATAGCTACATTTTACTGTTTTAACTTACCGTTACGAAAATTTCGATTCAAATAAAATTATCCTTAAAACATGTTTGAGAAATATTACTATTCTGTAATCGTACCATCTTTCAACCAGTATTCAAAATAAAAATAAAGAACCTAAACGATTTAAGCTGTCCACTATCATAAAAAATTATCAAGAAAACACCGCTACAATGAAAAACTAGCTGTCAACTGAGGTCAATCTCCGTCAGCTTCACAATGTTCGGGTCATCTTCCATGAAACGATCAACTTTCGTTCAATTGTATCCGAGCTAAGTTTAGCTGCGAAGCAGGAAAAAAACTTCCCCGCTGGGCGTAAAGCGATTGAAAGGCGAAGAAATCACCCGAACAATAGTGACAATGGTCGCAGCTAACCAGTTTATAAACGTCATTATTGTTCGTCAGCTTGCATCGGTTTTTCGCTAGAAGGAGGTACGTCCGCTGGCGAGTTGAAGAACGAGTTTGAGGCAATATTTACCGATTGATGTCGTCGTTGTTGAAGACAGGTTCGGTTTGAGGCATCAATAAAATTGCTATCCTTGCTATTTTGCTTCATATTGCTGCCATAAGAAGCTCGAGAAGAGTGAAAACTGTTGCTGGCGTCGAGTTTCTTTAAGCATCTGTTAGACAACATGCTGCAGTGGGTGTACGATTAGTTTACAGCAATCTTGCTTACTCTTCGGATGATACTGCTCAAGTAAACATCAAGTGTGTTACTAAACAAACAACGATGCGAGCACCTTTTGCTGCGAGTATACTTGAAAGTATCGTTTTCTTAAGACAACTTTAGCAAAAGTCAAACAGCGAGGGTGATACAATCTACAGAGAAGGTATTATTCTAATGGGTACAAACTTGCCCTTCTGGGTGGTTTTCCTGAAGGACTCTCGTTTGCGTTTAGGATGAGCTTCATCATGCGTCCAGCGGTAGCAGAATGCAATTCAAGAATAGCTACGGGAGGCGTAAGGACGTATATTTCCGTCAATTCAGCCGACCGATGGCAACCGTACGTAGCTGAGGAAACATATCCACAACGCATTTACGAAAGAGGTCATCAACTCGCATCAACAGTCGTAACCCATCAGCACGCATCAAAGGCGACGCACATCTCAACCTCATCCCCGTCCTCGAAAGGATACGTCATGCTACGGTCGCACCATCAGGCAGGACGGATGTTCATTCGGTTTTATTTGTCTCCGCACTCCGATTCCGAGCCCTCGGACAATATGGTTTCGTCGGCCGGTTTACGATGGTTCGGTTTCATTCGCTAGCACTGCGAGAAGCCTACTGTCAGGCGTTTACACTACGACCTGGTCAGTAAACCGAAGGGCCCATATCGTGTCTTCGCGACCTCACGTTTCTCTACTTGCTGGCGTATGCAATTTTGCGATTCTGATTAAATCCGTACGGAGCAGGACCGAACCACTCACGGGACACTCCTGAGCCCTCTTCTTCCCGAAGAAGGCGTTTTCTCGTATCCCGGGCCACATTTACACGCTGTAAAACATATCCCGTGATATCTTCGGCCGACAGCAGTGGCCGCGTTGACCAGCAGCTTCGTGTACGGGTGTAATTGAGACAAGCACACGCACGTTTCGGGGCTGGTGTGCGCACGGGTAATGGATCTGGAATATTAAACTGCGTTGTGGCAGCGACACGATCAACATAACAATCGTAGCTAATGATGATGATTTGTTAATGATTGTTGTACCGGTTCCGTTTCGGTGCTGGGGCTTCTTATTACACGGCTGCTGGTGTATCATGTCTAATGATACTGTTTCTGTCGGCAATACGCAGACGGTTTCATTAATTAGGTGGCGGTGGGATGGTGAGGAGTTGTATCAGGCGCGTAGAAAGACTTTTAAAAGCTAACGCATATTATCAATACGATTTTTCGGTTTTTATATGAACGCTGTATTATGAAGTCCATATTCGTACTCTTTACGAGAACGTTAGTCGTGGTATTAAGTAGTTTTTGAAAAATTGCATATATTCAGGCGCCTCATACTTATCACAATGCTGTTCATGCTGTATTATGAAGTCCATATTCGTACTCTTTACGAGAACGTTAGTCGTGGTATTAAGTAGTTTTTAAAAAATTGCATATATTCAGGCGCCTCATACTTATCACAATGCTGTTCATGCTATATTATGAAGTCCATATTCGTACTCTTTACGAGAACGTTAGTCGTGATATTAAGTAGTTTTTGAAAAATTGCATATATTCAGGCGCCTCATACTTAACACAATGCTGTTCATGCTGTATTATGACGTCCATATTCGTACTCTTTACAAGAACGTTAGTCGTGATATTAAGTAGTTTTTGAAAAATTGCATATATTCAGGCGCCTCATACTTATCACAATGCTGTTCATGCTGTATTATGAAGTCCATATTCGTACTCTTTACGAGAACGTTAGTCGTGATATTAAGTAGTTTTGGAAAATTGCATATATTCAGGCGTCTCATACCTATCACAATGCGGTTCATGCAAGGTCCACACAGATAGTATAATTAATGATGATATTAATTTGTTTCAGCGGTCCCCACATTCCATGGTTGGTTAACCAGATAAACCAAATTATCCGCAACCCATCCGTCAAACTAGTTTCATATCCGATTATCCCCACGCAGAGCATTCCGCAGCAGCTAATTACACCACAACTAGTCAACACACACACAAACACATACACAAACCTGCTCCATTTGCGGTTGTAATGTACTTCAGCATCCGGGAATAGCTCGCAGCCATTCCAGGTTACTGTTGAGTTCAGTCACTCTTTTTTGCCTGCTTATCCAGTTCCTGTTCCGTTGCTAGTTACCCTGCCCGAACGGATAGTTTATGTGTTTTTCTTAAACCCCCGCGAGCAGCGCAGAGCGCAGAGTGAAGTTTATTTATGTTCCGTCGTTTTTTGGCGTCAAAAAAGAAGCACCAGCTGCACACAGCCAACCGGGGGGAGAGTTCGTTTGGAGAGAAATAAAAACTAGTAACAAAAATGTAGCCTCCGTTCCTTGCGCGGGAAGCATTTTGCCCTCATTAACCCGCTAATTAGCGAGGCCGGGAGGCAGAACAAAAAAGCAGAGCAGAACAAAAAAGCAAAAAACCTCGGAAACCGACCGAGGTGAGTGATGCATCAAACATACAGAAAATCCCCAACTTCATGCAGCTGATTGTAACGCAATTTGCCGCTGTTTAGAGTTGATAAAAATGGCTCTAAAAAGCAGTGAACATAATTGTGCAAACCAAATCACGTGCTTCGTTACATATTTTCGCCTTCCTCGCTTTCGCTCTCCCTCTCTCGGGGTGTTATTTTTCCGCTCAGTTAATGCCCACATCAAATAACACGATTATTTATGCTGACTCCTGCTCATCAGGTAGCAAAAAATAATCCGCTTCATGATGGAATTATAAGCGGCTTTTCGAACAGCGAAACACACACCGTCACCACCACAGCCAAATTGAACAACACCACAAACTGCATTGAAATGCATTCGGTTGGTGTTATTTTGCCTCCCCGCTCCGAGAGTCCCACTAAATAACATTTTAATCCCAACCCGATGTAGTGTTACCTCGCCCGCTCGGTGGTTCGAATTTATTTTCCCACTGTTCTGCAATCGGAGCCCATCGGTGTATCGGTAAGCACACGCTCCGGGGGTGGACGGTGTGAACAAGTTTGTAAATGACCACACACACACAAACGCAATTGGCTGCACACTTTGCCCTTTTATGAGCGCTAAAAGGGTATCGGCACGCGCTGCACTGCCAGTGCATACTTTCAGGCGCCTAATTGTTGGCGCCTGACAAATGTGATTCTAACCGAAACCATTCGACCCAACAAATGACCGATAAAGGGACGGTTCGGTCTGCTGGTGGTTTGGTCCGGTGGTTGGGCCGGTGTCGACGATTGCGGTTTTGCTGTAAGCCGATGAATTTGTTGACTGAAATCATTTCAAACGTGGGGTGATTAGTGGCATTGAATGGAACGATGAAAAACACTTCCGGTTGAAGTTCATTCCCACAGCACAATGCGGTTGTTTTAAACATCGAATGGTGGTTTGTTTTAAATAGGATTCAGTGTTTTAAGTAGATCACCAAGCACACTAAACATAGTTGTGTATAGAGACGTTTTTACGCTTCATGTTGGACTGGTTTTTCGCTATTTCGTTTCATAAATTAGTTTGATTATTCGGAATGCATTACAGATATTATTCATGTCCCACTCTTATTACAATTACTTTGACGAAACAAGCGTGTCTTCCAGGTTTCAATACAACTTCTTATATGAATAAAATTATCGTTGAATATTTAAGAAAAAAACAGATTCAAACCATAACTTTCTACCGGCACCGAAGCTCATTTACAAGTTGTAACGAGTTCGCAAGGCGTTTGGCTTAGAGTGTCGCAATCATAATTGTGCTCAATTCATGCCGAATGTCTAGTGATCATTTGAAATTCATTCGACCGTGGAAAAGTTTTATAATCTTTTCGATGTTTTTCTTCGACTAGGAAGTTTATTTAACGAGAAGCAAAATAAAAACCCATTTGTGCTCGGTATTTCTAAATGTTTCAGAGTATAAAGCTGTCACCTGAGCAGTATGCATCAAACTAAACTAATGTAACGAACGTGGTATCACTTTTTCGCGAAATTTTACACCGGTTTGACGCAATTTGATCCTGCCGCCAAACATGCACATCGACTGGCTCGCTCATTACACGCCTACGGAAAATATTCATAATCAGTCGACGCTATTTTTGACGCTACTTAACCTGCGTGCTATCACACTGGCGCTACGCTCCGATGGTCAGCCGGGGGCCTACGGGCGTTGCAAATTGAATTAATGCAGAGCGCGGCCGGTGAAAAATAGGAAACGATGTTTGCTCACGCTGTTTGCTTCCGTGCAGTGAGTCGGAAGCGAGTGTGATAGGGATAGGAAGAAAGGGTGCCTCGTCGCATGCAAAAAAAAAGTCAAGCAGGCTACGGGAAAATTCAAATTGCCCATTCTGGCTAATGTGATTACAAAACTTTGCCCGAAAATGATGTGCGATTGTTTGCCTCGTTTCGATCGCTTGCGCAGCAGTTCGCGAAACTGCGGAGGCGATGTCAAGTAGGGCGAATGGAAACATACAATAAATGTCATCTGCTATAATTGTTGTGACTTTATCGTACCGTCAGTTGAGGTGATAAGTAAATTTGGCAATAGTTTTCGGAAATGCTGACCCTAGGAGGGAAAAACACTTTCCAAAATTGATCATCAATATCATCAAGAACCATACAATTCAGTAAATCCTATAGGCTGGAGAAACATTTCAATTCCTTTTAATTCCGCAAATAATTTCTTTTTTTCTCCCAATCGAACAAATAAGCATTGATTCGGTGAGCATGGATGTAAAATATTTTGGGCATTGAGTGATGCAAACCCTTTACAAAGTTAGATGATGCGTTTCTGCAGACTCATCACAGGAATTGTTAAGCTTACTCATTCGACTAACGTTTTAATGAGAAATATAGATCAGATAATATACATCAAACATTAATTCGCTTTCAACATCAGCTCTATTTTCGGTCAATGCGATTAAACCAAGCGAGAAATATTTATTAAACAATAAGGCGTTTGTGAAACATATACAAATCGTTATTCATATTATAGTTGCATACTTTTAGGCGTAAAAATGAAATAGCAGCTGTTGAAAATATGAAGTTCTTATAGAAAACGATATATTAACGTATTTTTGGTTCATTATTTGCTCAGTCTTAATAATCATTGCCAGTTAGGTACATAAAAGATATGACTAGCTTACGCAACACTGCTTCACATCACACAGGCTACTGAAAGCCGTGTTCAAGTGCAAGTGAGCGGAAAAGTACCCCAATCGACAGGGAATAATAGGATTGGAACAGGTGTGAAAGAAGGTAAACCTCTTACGCTGCCCTTTCGACACTGCTCTTTGTACCTGCAGCAAGGAAAAGCACATGAAGGCGGTGAAAGATGTCGCTTGAAAAAGGAGAAACCCCATTTTAGAACACTTTCCGTTAAAGCAAACTGGAACGCAACCCGCCACGATAGCATTAATCATATCAAGCGGAACAAAAGAACAAAACCGAAACATGAAGCAAACAATAGCGAACGCAACACAAAATCAGTTATTTGATTTGAGGAAAGCAAATGACCCGACAAATGATTGCTAATATGTCATGTCCACTTCAACAAACCCTTTATAGCTTATACCAGTTGGTTTTTCTTCGTCAACGTGATCGAAATTCCATTCGCTTTTCGTACGAAATTGCATCTCCGGCTGAAAAATTGTCCGAAACACACCCCGTTCGCAGTTGTCCTGCATCCCGGCGGAACCTGCACACGTACCGATTCGGTACGGTGGGAAATAATAAGATATGCCACAAAAGCGAAACGCCGTGAAATACCTTTATCCTGCCGGTGGCTTACTGCTAACCCCATCGGTGACAGCTACCCGCAACGCGCACGGGACGTTGGGAGACATGGCTCGAAAGATCACAAATGCCCGCTGAAGTCGTAAATCCTTTTCGGCGTTGGTACGCTACGGTTCGTGTTTCGCTGTCACCGTTTGGTTCATCGGGAGAGAAATTTATTTGCGAAAGAGGCAAGCGATGACTGTTTGTAAAATGGATGAAACCGCCCTGTACGAGAGAAGCAAATTAGGACCAATCGAAAATCATTCAACCGCGATGATACGCTATGAAGCAATGAAATACATTCCATTTTTTTTTCAAGCTATCATACCCAACTATCGGTGGAATATCTTTCAGGGATCCATTTTTCGTTCCCTTTTTACCACGAATCGTTGTTCGATTAAATTCACCTAGTAGCCTCACATTGAGGTTAAGGTACAAAGGAGTTTTTAAATATTCCATTATGGATCGAATATTGGAAACAAAAATTTGCCATTATTAAATAATTGGAACAACAGGCTCCGAATCCAATCGATTCCGAGCGTGATGCATATCAAACTCGTGCCCCGATTGTAACACACTGCTTTCTCACAGCACCTGCCCGTAAGCCACGCGCCGTCAATGAAACGACATCGTTTATTGACAGACCACAAACCAACGCGAGCACCGTTGTGGTTGAGGTGTGTCAAAAGCAAATATTTCTCCCAATCTCCGCCATTCGGGGACAAATAAACTGGACCTGCTCCTTTCCCGGCGGCATTGGTAACGTACAACAATGGATCCTTTCCATGCTAAAATGAACCATCGTACGACAATAAACGTTGGGCGAGGGTCCAGTTTTCCTTTCTCGTTCGATCGAAGGTCGACAGGTGTGATTTATATACTCTTTCGTTGTGTGGCGCACTTCGGTTGCACAAGTACTGTAAATGAGGGAAATTAGAGGTCCGGAAGTGTAATCCCTCGCGGTAGCCGTGCCGAATTCAATCACAGACCCGCCCGGATTGTGGATGTTTACCCATTGCAGGGATTTAATTTTGTTTGTTTTTCATTTTTATGTGTTTCCTCTCGAAAGGCTTTACGTTCAGAACATGAGTTTACTAAAAGATTTAATATTACAGACATAACATTTTTTCTTTTGCTGGGTTCTAGCTCGCTGGCGAATAAGCTCTCGTGTAGACGAACACTCCATGGGAAAATTAATTCCTTCTGCTCTACCATTCTCGTTGGGCGCCAGGAGCCAAATACGGTCGCAGAACGTTACAACCACATTAAACGTGTCCGGAATATTCAATACGACAGTGATGGAGAAATCGTTAGCCACGTTCTACCGAAGTCCCCTCGTTTGATTCAACGACTTTTCAAGTGGCTTGATCCACGTCTTTATCGACGTTTGGTTTTGGCTTTAGCAAAGATGGAGTTAAACAATGAGACACGGGTTGACGGTGGCGTTCGATAATCAATTTGTTTCATTATCGTGGTTCGAAAATCGATCGCCTCGTGATGGGAATAAAGGGGGATTTTTTCAATCATCTTAAAGAGTGCTAGCGCCTAAAGGTAGGCTTTTTAAAGAAAAAAGTTTTCATTTTCATTGAGTAACATAAATGAGGTTTTACTGAAAATAATGTGAAGGCAAGATACATATGTCACATTGCTAAGATCGAGTAAAAAAGTATGCTAAGAAATCTAATAAAAGAGCTTAAAACGCAATAAGAGAGAAAACAAATAAGAGAGAAAACAAATAAGAGAGAAAACACAATTCTCGCTCAACTTGCAACAGCAAAAGCTGCTTGCTCTTAGAAAGTGGAACGGAAATGTATCAACATAATTCGTACACGATCGACTCGGTTTCACCCAGTTGCCTTTATTCAATCAGCCATTCAAACATTCGAGCTGCTCTAGAATTGGCGACACTACCGAAAACGATCGATCGAACACAAGCGAGAGCTCTTATAGCTACGACAAGCCGTTGATGTGCGGAAACATTGGCACGGTTCGTACGGAAATGCTTATTCTAATATGACACATGTCAAATAAACTATTTCAACGCGTGCGCACCCTATTTGTAGGGCGTTTTAGTTCGCGTTTCCCTCTAGGGGGAAACGTCTGCGAGTGAAGTATTTTGTTTTCCCATAGCAATTCTTTAGAATGTTCAACCAAATTTCGTAGAGCTATGGAAAGTGGCCAACCTTTTCCGGATAAAAGAAATAGATTTATCGCAATCGCTAAAAGAAAACAGCACCAGTACGTAGACGATTTCGGTGACATCTTTCTCACTAGGTGCACCATTCGCATCCAATCCAGCCCTAGTATGTCTCCATGCAATCACCATGCAAATGGCACATTGTTTGATGTGCACTCTAGCTGCGACGCTTTCTTTATGCAGCTTTTCCTTCCGTTTGTGGTTCCAGTACCTGCTCGAAAAAGGTACACCCGTGGGATTATTCGCGAACGGTTAAGGTTAAGTGTTGCTTAGAGTATGGGTATGGAAATAGGTCGAGAAGGGGATGCTAAAAAATGTAAAAAACGATCAGTCGCAGATGAGAAGGAGCTCTTCTTTCAGGCATGCTTAAAAGTGCACGAATTCAAGATCCACTTCAAAACAAAAATAAATAAAATGCCACGATGAAGCATTTGTAGCTATAATAATGTTTCAAATATGCTAGAATCTGTTGTAAGCAATGTGAATGGGATAACAAAACGACAAATGACAGCTATTATTCAAGGTTGTTTTTCTTGCAATGAAAAATGGTAGCTACTTGCGATTTTATCGTAAACCTTCGACCTGAAAGCCGATGACCTGTGTCAATATCCACAACGGTCATTAATTATCCGGATTGTATCGATTTTTATTTACCTGCTTCATCCCTCCATTTCGTCCATTGAACTCCAGCTCGAAAAAATAAACGACGGAGAGTAATCTTCTTTTTGTACAGTGACATTCGTACTTTACAGCACCTGAGACATCTGGTAAGACAACCAAGCAGACAACCAGCGACACTGTACAGACCGATGTTAAATATCTTAGAGATTTTTTCACATTAACATTGCATACATTTAGGCGTGATTGTAAATTGTATGACTATGTTCAGACTCGTCCGGCTGATCTAGATGAAAACTGCTCTTGGTTCTGCATCGCAGCATCTAGTACTGCATCTAGTACCGCAAAACGTGTGAGTGGTCCAGTGAGTGCACCCGCGTCACTCACTTAGAATTAATAAATACGAGTCGATGGTCTCTCATCGCTCCCTCTTCTTCACGCTATTCTGCTGCCAGCAACGCCTGGTAATTACCGGCCAAGAAATAATTATTTCGCGCAATAAGTATAAGTTCATCAGATTCTAATAAACAAATGTTTGGAATAGTTTGTGCAGGGACAATTCAAAATCATACACATTTTGCTGGAAGAAAATTGGAGATATTCATAAAATAACTCAAATTAACAAAAAATAAGTTGTTGAAATACCTAGTCAATTATTTTTCTGATGCTAACACACTTTTTGCTTTCTCATAGCTGCCATATATTTCTTTGCTTTGCTGATTTTGTAATCTGATTCATAAGATAGGCTAAAATGAGATATAAATCGTTTTGCCATTGAGGACTCGTCAAGTTTACATGTCAATTAAAACCATCACTGTCAAGACATGCACATTCAATTTACACAAAGCTCAACCAGCTTTCGGCATTGAACAGAGAAGTTCAAACATTGGGTGTGATAATTCAAATCATAACCTCCCGAGAAACGTCCAAACGATCTTCGACGTCCCGTTGACAACGGTTCGATTAGCTTGGATTGCTCATAAACCCTACTTCAGACCCCACGTTACAAGCACTCGTCCAACTCGTTCTGATCAGTAAGAAGCAACCTCACCGTCACGCCAAGTTCACCGTTCCCAAGACGGTGCGCGCGTATAATTATTCCTCGTCCAACATTCGACTCATTCGCACCACCCCTTCCATCGCCACCATCACTAGCGGCCAAATTTGCGGTTTTACAAGGACATTTCATTTCGACGTTGTGAAACTGACATTCCGGTACCGAAGACGCACGGTCGGTCTTCGAACGGTCGACGGAGAAAGTTCACCTTCCCGT
>KZ068050.1:75554-85565 GCA_002091845.1 Anopheles cracens
CTTCCGACCTCATAACGAGCGGAATATGCGTTCGCTGCAACGGAACGATGCATCATTACCGTTTCGGTGACATACAGACGCACAGCCGCACAGTGCGCTGATCCGATCCTTCGCGTACGTGAGCGTGGTACAATGAGTGCTGCGTCACCGTAACCACCACCGCTCGGGGCTAGTATACGCTGCATTGGACACGCTAATGAGCAGGTGGTTAAGGACGTTACCGGGTTTTGGCGCGCTCCAGATGGTGCGCGTTGGTATTTTTGGTTAAAGTGCATCCTTGGCGGGCAAAGTGCATCCCGCTGGGAGGTTCGGGTGTGTAAAGTTTGCATGCGGTGGCAAAGTTTTCGGTATGTGTGTATGTTTTCGTTCGAGGGCCGAGTTTGCCGATGGTTAAAAGAGAAGGATAACCATGTTGTGACCCAGTGCTGGTGGTAAGAATTATGGCAAGATCTAGATCCGGAAAAGTTTCTTTACAAGCATGATGTGTTTATGGGTAAGTTTGAAGAGTAACTCGCAGATACTGCTGCAAAAAAGTTTGCCCATAGTTTCCTGAAGTTTCCATTAAACTTGAGCAGTGATAAGTTGATAGACACCAGAGTACTGCACCAAACAGTCTGATAAAACGTAATTAGATTTGTTCTTTACAGCACACAATTATCAAACATTGCTGTAACATTGTAACCAAGCATTCGAAAAAACAATACACCTAGAACTTTATTCACTCATCCACATGTAAAACCACCATAAACTGCTTCAAAACGCCTACGAATAGCGAATCTTTCCCTCATGGTTCCAGCATTCTCGACTTGTGGCCGAGCAATCCAATCTGAGACTCGGCCACATCCCACAGGATTCGAAGCGTAGAATCTCACGCCCACGTGCGCGGTTTCCTGCTCATAAAGCGCATTCCCTAGCGTCAGGCAGACTCTGAAAAGCGAGAACGATGATCCTCCGGTTCCTTCCCGCTGTTTGTCAATATGTTTGCACTTCAGCCGACGGTAGCAGAAGGATTGGGCTGGAAACACAGCGTGAGCTGTAAGTCGTCTGCCTATGTGCGAGCATATTTATCATATCATCCACGTGCTTGAACGCTCGGTGCCTGGGCCAACGACACTGAAACGAGCAACGCTTAAAGATAGACGCATCGTGCCCAGGCCTTAAACCAGCTGACGAACGAATGGAAGGAAGAGATAAACGCTGAGAAGAGAACCCGAAAAAAGAGCCCCAACGCTGCAAACGCCGGGCACGAAGCTGCTCGCAAGCCGAGTGGCTCCCTAGGCAATATTTGTGCACACGGTGGCATACCACACGCCTACAGGTATGTGAAAGCCGGATGCTGCATCGAAAACAGATTGGGAAGCAAATATTTTTCCTAACAAGAGTGAAGCACAATTGAATTACGCCACACTTACGCGCACGTTCCATCATGCAGGATTTGATAGAGGTGTGTGAGTGAAGCACGAAAGCTTTGTTTTTTTTTTCGCGCACGCAACATAAGAAGTAATGCGAGCGGCCTACCTTCAGGCGTTTGCCGATGGTGGTGAACGCAGCTATTGATTAGTAGTGATCGGTCGTTACTCGAATCGACACCGCCTTCACGTTCACTTACCGTCTGATGGAGGAGTAGTAGGAGGTGTGTGAGTGAAGCACGAAAGCTTTGTTTTTTTTCGCGCACGCAACATAAGAAGTAATGCGAGCTGCCTACCTTCAGGCGTTTGCCGATGGTGGTGAACGCAGCTATTGATTAGTAGTGATCGGTCGTTACTCGAATCGACACCGCCTTCACGTTCACTTACCGTCTGATGGAGGAGTAGTACTGGTCGAGGAAGTCCTTCGCGTGCTGCTGCACTATTTCCGGTTTGCGCGTTTCCGTCCCGATGACGTGCGGTGTCATAACGCTTCCCATGCACACCTCCCGCGAGCACGACATCACCTGCGAGAAGGAAAACCAGGAAAAGGAGAATGGAATCAGATATTAGAAAAGGCAACCCACATTGAGCTCGCGCGAAACGGCGGTGTTATCCTTGTGAGCGGGTGGTTTGAGATGAAAAATTGAGCCGTTCGTCGCTGTTTCGAGGAAGTGGGAGTAATTTACGGTGGCCGCAAAACGAAACCGCCAGCCGGTGGGTTGAATTATGAGAAATATTAAATTCAGCGACATGTCAAATCGCTTCCGGCGCTTCTGCTGACGTTAGGTTGCACAAGGCACCAAACGCTTACGAAGAGCCTTTGGCTCATAAGCTGCTCTTATATGATTCACTTGCGAACCAGACGCAAAGCGAGCGAGAGTGTTTGCCTGAGCGTGTGTATGAATAATCGTACATCTTCGCCCGGTTTTTGTGGTTGACTCGGCAGTGAACAGTGAAGTCAAGTCAAGTCCATGCATGCATGCACACGGCGATAGTGCGGATTACGTATACCCGGTGAAACTGTGTAACAAACCAACATATCAGGAAATGAAGTCGTATTTGGAATTATGTTTTGCATTCTTCTTTCTCTCCCTCTATTTGCCAGCGCGTGCGTTCATGTTGTTTGCCAGCGCAACATGCTGAAGGCAGGGATTTTGTTTTGTTGCATTTTAATCAACCGTTGGGGAGCGCTGGGAATTGCTAAGCAGGCGAAATAATGCTGAAGCTCTGCTGAGGCGTGAGGCAAAATTAAAGATCTAGAATAAACGTTTGCAGGCGTGGTAGTGTAAATATTTAACTTGTATGCTTGCGATTAAAGCGTTAGTAAAGCATTCATAATGGCCTGTGTAGAGTAGTAATCTGCGCAGATTTGCTAAATCATCCTAAAAGTATGCAATCTGCACTTCAAAACGCTTTATGGTTTCTAAATCTGTTTCAATATAAGATTTTAATCTGGTAAGGGTGCACAATCTCTACATGCTATCTCTAAACAAATTTCAACTCAGGGGCGTTTCTGAGAAAATCACAACGTCGAATGATATCCGTTAAACCTCACACCTGCTCCACGTGAGCGGAATGTTGTTCGAAATAATACAATTCTTTTCAATCTCACACCAGCTCCATCTAACGCCCGATTGCGTCGATTGTAGTCACCGAGGATATTTTTAATCTTTCCTCCACAGGCGCGTTGAGTACAATTGAAATCAAACTGAGCTCTTTTTATGACCAAATTGTTGCCAAGGTATGTGAGTTTGATGTTTTTTTTGTGTTTTTATCAACGCGAACGCGAGAGAGAAAGTTTACATACATATTTGAAGCTCAATCTGACGCTCGTTTACAGCGAAAACATTATTATATCTTTTTTCTAAACCGAGGCGCATCCCACCAGACCCACGGATGGGTAATAAAAGAAGGAAGTAAAGCGTTCAAATACTCTCGAGCATAATTTCAATTTTCGTTCTGTTTCCCCTTCACCGCGCGCAGATGGTCACCGGATATTACGTGCGGCTCCGGTCAGCCGTGTCTCCAAAGCGCCGCCGCACCCCACCGAGACCCCATTCCAATAACAATGACAATTTTCATTTCATTTATTGTTATTTCCAAACGCTTCCCTGCCACGGTTTGTCATGTCCACCGGGCTGGCGAAATTACCGAGCGAAGAGAAGAAGCCTCCGAAATGATATGCAAAGCGCGACGCTAAGCTGAATCCTGCCCGTCTGTACAATATTTCCCTCCCGGAGGACCAGGTGCCGTGTGCCACGGACCCGGCCAGTTTCGCCGACGTCACCATCCGGCTCCTTTTAACGGGGCCGGGGGTGGGTTTTTATTTCGGTCTGTTTACATTCTCACATACGTCCCGTCTGCTCGTAATCCAAGCGCTCCATGATACACGCTTTCGAGGGTAAGAATTCAAAAATTTCCACTCGCCGGAACCCCAGCAGCTCCGGAGCGGGGTTGTTCAAACCAGTGCCGCTCGCCGCACATTCACACGCCGTCCGTAGCATTAGCATAAACATTGTTCAGCATCAGTGAAGAAAACCACGAACCACCCCGGACCGGTGAGCGTCCGCAGCGAAAAGGTGAAAAACGGTGTGCCGGTTAAAGTATCCCCCACGCGAGCGACGAACAAACACGCCACGTGGGCGTGCACGCATTTTGTGCGAAAATTGTTTTGAATATACAAATAGTCTAGCGAGGGCGAGAATATGTGCCTACTGGCAGATCGGTGACGGTGTGTGCTTTTTTATGCGGCTAGATTAGATCGTTAGCAGCGCCAGCGTGTCCGAGTCGTTTGGAAGCAAATGTTGGTCCCCGGTGCCAACCGGCGTGGGTTGGCATTTGAATTATATTCATTTAGAAGAACTTATGCGTTGAATGCAGCCCTATGGAGAGCAATATACATGCTCATAAGAGACAAAATTGACAAACAACAAACAGGTGGTAAAAACCTGGAGGAAATAAAGGGAAATTGCATCGCAATATTCTTTGCAAGTCCTAAAGTCCTCTTTATTGCGAGGAAGTGTCTAGGGTCAAAAATGCGCCTACAAGTATGCAATTCATGCAACAGGGTTAGAAATAGTGACAATGATGTTCTTTTGATGTTTTTTTTTTTCTTTTCAAATCCCACAGTAATATCTTTATCGCAATATATGATAAGTACCAGCAAGTGAATAAAAGCTTTTTTTTACAGAGAACACTGGACAGACCCTGATCGTAAAAGCCCGTCTACATGAAGCGCAACTCGGAAACTGACAGCAAGCGCGAAGGCTGTGAGTTGTCGATTTAGATGTCAAATCGTTTTTGGGTTTGGAAGGCGAAACTCAAGCGCAACTCCGGCGCAACTCGAAAGAAACAAACATTTTGAGTTGGTTTGTCTGCAAATATAGATGTTTGTAGCAAGGATATTGTATTTTAATCATAGTAGTGCATTCATTTGGTGAATTTAGTGATAAAAGTGAATAAAAACTGATAAATGTAGCTCGCTCAATTTCAAGCGCAAATACCATGCAAATTTTCGTGTCTACACGAAGCGATGCTAATTTGATGTTTTTTCGAGTTGCGCCTGGAGTTGCGCTGCGAGTTGCGCTTCATGTAGACGGGCTTTAAGAGAATTTTAGAAAATTTCACTTACAGATCGCTCGTTATGTTCAGTAAACTCAAAACTGTTTAAAAAATTATGTTACTATTGACGATTGCTGAGTCGATTTGAATACAATAATTATCGATTCACAGTTATCCAATTATAAATGGTTGCTTTGAAATATATAAAGAACGAGAAGAACAACTCTATTTTAATGAACTCATAGTATGCATTGCATACCTCAAGGCGCAAAGTCACCCAGGACACAAACCTTTGCCTTACGACAATACTGTGAGTCGTGAAGTTCTAGAATTAGATTAAAATCAATAGCAATAACACTAGCCAATAGATAAAATAACATAATTACAAATTCGTAATTTCTTGCGTGAAGGCTAAAAAACTCAATTCTAATTGCTTTATGCAGAACAAAATCCCCAAATTCAATCAATTCAACCACAAACGACAACCCTCCCCAGGGAGCACGTTAACAGGTTTGGGACGAGCTTCGCTTTCGCCGCCCATCAAAAGGGCGTCGCGTGGCGCTGCTTAAAGCCCAAGCGCTAGGTTCACCGGCCACCGAAGCCAACCGGCCCAGCTGTCGCCTGTCATCAAATCACAGTCGAGCCGGCTTAATTGAGAAATGATTGGAAATAAAATATTTATTATCCCGCTCTTGAGCGCAACCGTGGAGGTTGCACGGCACGCTCCAACAGCCACGGACACGAAAGCAGCCGGACGGACGAGGCCAAGTCGGGCGCAGATTTAGAGGAGCAAAATATTAAAGACGTGATTTCTGCTCCCCTCGGGGGAAATTAATGGTTCCGGACGAAGAGGGCGAAAAGTGCAGCCATTTCTTTTCTTCTGTTTCGGCGGATGATTTTTTTTTTGTCGAGAGTGTCGTTTCTTAGAAGAAACGTGTTTCGATAAACGATGGCCACAGAAACCGGCGGAGGTCAATAAAGTATCGTTCGAAGGAGAAAAAAAGCCACACAAATTTCAGATTTTGACCAGCGAGAAAGCTAAAAAACGACGCAATTCAAGCGTACTTCTGCCCGCTGTCCTATATGTATGTCCTATAGCCAGCATTAGACATTAACACATCTTTCAAAGTTCATCGCACGGCAAAGGAAAGACCTACTCCTCCTCCGGATCGACCCCAACGCACTACTGCCACGCTCGCCGAACACGCCCGTAACCAGAGGCGTGTGATAATTTATTAATAATGAGCAAATGGGCAAGCTCATTTGCGCTCGTAAACTTTCCATTTGCGGGAGCATATTTTTTATCGCCCTCTGCTCTGGAGGCTCCCTCTGCGGCTCGGCTGGGGTATTATTCTTCCGTTCCCCCAAGGACGCTCGGGAGAAACAGAGGGAAAAGGGACACGAGAGAAAAAAACACGCCTGGGACACTGGTCAAAGGAAGATAAACATTATGTTTAATGTTGTGGACGATAAAACGGGCGCTCGGGCTTTGGTTCCTGGTGCTGGTACTGGCCGGATGAGCCACAGGGCAGAGGTTCGAATTGGTCGTAAATTTAGCATTAACTACCATGCAAGAGGTTGACGAGATTTTATTGCGTGGTGTTCTACGAGATCGATCGAATTGTGTACTGGTTTGTTTTTTCTACATTTACACACTTACCGGTATGGCTCATAAAAGAAACAAGCAGGGCAATTATGATTTGTCAAGAACTGTGCGACCTTTTAACAGCAGTTCGTACCATTCTAACCGGTGCATTATCTTAATAGATTCATCTGCCAACCGAATGAACCTCAACGACAGCAGTTTTACCGCTGAGTTGCAGTTCCCAACTCCCTTCCAACATTAGCAAGCATCCCCCCAAGGAGTCATTCTTAACCAAGCGGCATCATTTAGCGCATCGCACTGCGTTCCCATCCCGCAGAACTCCGCACAAACTTACTTCCACCACGGGTCGATTTAAGTGGTGATCTGTGACCGAAGATCTCCCGTCCCAGTGGAGGGTTCGTTTGATGCCGCTCCAGGGTAACTTTAAATTGAAATGTAAATTAGTTTTTTCCTCCCGGCTCCCACCCACCCACACCGGATGCAATTGACGTCTTCCGGACATATTTTCCACTGGCCGGGGATGTGGTGTAGAGCACGCTTTCTTCGATTCATTTCATCCGGTTTATGATTTGGGTTTATGGTTAACTTTCCCCACGCTGAGAGCGTCTCCCACGCGACCCTCCAGAAGTTATGCCAAGTGCATTAACAGATAGTTTTGCCTTTATCGCTGGACGAGTGACAGCGTTGCGAAAGAATCAAACGAAATGGGGACAAACTTCGTCCATCGGTGTTATCATCAGTGAGATGAAAATTGCTGTGTCAACGAGATCGTCATCGTGGCTACTTTGCGATCGGTTTGGATGAGAAGTTTGCTTTTCTCGTAATTGTAACGTTTTACTAATCCGGAATAGTGTCATTAAGGTTAATGTTGAGCTGGGTTACTTGAGTAATAGAATCCGGCAATAGTCTGACTGTACAAAAGTTTGCAAAGCAAGATTAGACAATAATTATTTGGTCAAGATGAAGTCAACAAACGGATGGTAATCTATATAAAGCATGCTAAAAATGGTTCACCAGCATGTGGAACGAGAAATGAGAGATTGCTTTTCCATTTCTCTCTCTGATCACAAGGCTCTACCGAAATACAAAAGTTTGACGTTTTATTTATAGCAGCATGATTGTGCCTTCATCCGTTTTTGAACACTACTTGCACGGTTGTGAAACTTTTAGGACAGTCTGGAAAGTTTTTGATCTTATGTCAGTTTGTTTACTATCCAAAATCGTAATTCCTGATGCTACACCATAACAGAAGGTTCATTTTCCGGCACAAAACTTTACCTGCGGAAGAGTAAACATTGATCTCTGCGAAACGAATCAATGTTCACCGGAAAGTTATGTACCACTTACTCACTTTCTCCTCATTTTCAAGCTGTCATTCGTCATCAGGTGCTTATAAGTTGTATAACTAACGATCCAAACAGCAGCTCAACCAACCGTGACGATGAGAACTTGTTATTTTAAGAAGTATCTACCTGTCATCAGCAAACGACCGATAGCACCTCTGCTTTATCGGTTGCATTTTAATTCTCACTCCACTCCGGTGTCCGGCTGTGCACTAAAATCCACGCACTACGCGCTGCTTCTTCTAGACCGGTTGCTTTTGAGGCTGGGCTTCCGGTACGGCCATACTTGACGCCTCACTAGCCGAGGCGTTCATGAATAAAATAGTCCCACTGTGCGCTTCAAATTCCCTGCTGGCTCGATGAGTTCGGCTGTGAGTCCGGTATGAATAATATTTTCAACAGAAGTGTAAACTTGATTAGCATTTGAAAGAAAGTCTCGCTGGTCGTGGGAGAACGAAGTGGTGGCAAGGAGGACCAATGGACCAGATAGAAGAGAGACGAATCGGGCGGCAACGATCTGTTTTCAAAGTCTCTTAATGAACAATTATTCTAGACGTTATTTAGACTCTCGAGTTTAAAGTTGAAAATAACAAACGTATTTATTGAATAAAATGTAAAAATAAAAGCGTTGGTACAGAGTTCGTCAATCGCGTTATTAGCGCTTTAATCGCATATCGCATTGCATACCTTTAGGCGTTATTTTTCATAATAAAAATACAGAATTGTTCTGGTATCGTGATACGAAACATATAACGAAAACATGTAGTACAAGTATAGATTCATATGTATTGAATAATCAATTTGAAATTGAAATCTCAAATATGTACAACATACCTGCATTATTCAACTAAGGAAGTGTGGCTAAATGTAATCATAAGGCCAATTTTTCGCAATTCCTTTTTTATGGTCACTTGTTCCAACTTGCATAAACACCTGCCATAACCTTCCTCGATCATAAACCAACCCTAGCGAATAAATTCTAATGCATGTTAATAATCCTAGAAGTTATTCCCTGAATATTCATACAAATACTTTCACGGCCCCGGCCGCAAAGTATCGGGAATAATTTAGCAGGCTCGGTTTGTCGCAAAATATGACCGTAACCTCAATTCCCCGCTAATCCTTGTTGGAAACAGCACAGCAGAATACTAATTACGCCCCACAATCGATAACAAACACACGGAACAAACCTCAAAACAGAGCAATAAGTTACACATTTCTCCAAACTGAGGGGTGCCTGCCATTTTTGCTATGATACTTCCACATTGATTCAAGTAAAACACGGCTCGGTATCAAGCCTCAAAGAAGGATGACACCGATATTAAGCCGTCTTTAAGAGAATTAAAAGCATCCCTTCGAGAATCGACCGAAATTTTCGACATCATTCGCTACCCCACGGCGAAGAAGATTGTGTGGGGCCATGTTATACCTTGTCCCGACTAGACGCTTCGCCTATCGGCTGATTGGAGTAAAAAGATAAAATAATAGACAGCTCTTCCCGTGTTTCCACTTCAGCCCACCACAGAGACCCCCTGGGTAAAAATATAATTTCAGAAGGGGAGTGTTTTCCTCTCGTGCCTGCTGCGACGGAAAGTAATAAAATATCTCCTATTTTCCACCGGCGGATGTGAAGGCCATTTCGTGACTGCAGAGCAATTTTTGGCTGGCAACTGCGTAACTTTAGAAGCTTTTTTCGCTATCCACGGCAATCTATACACGAGACACACTGGCTTACAACTGGATACAAGCGCTGGAAGCCGATGGTTAATTGTTGCGTTACGCTTTCCCCACAAAATCCTTGAACGAAATCGATCGAAAATTTCGTAATGATCCGCTTTAACCGCTGCGTTTTTTGTTTCCGCTCCCTGTTTCGGTTGGTTTTATCTCGGCCGAGGCGATCTAACTCCCGAGCCAACCGACGCTAGTGGAAAACGAACGTTTTTTTCCCTGCTGAAAACACTGCTGAAACTCTTCACGACGAAGGTCGCGGGTCACATGCAAATTCGCTAAACCGCAAACCGCACAGATTGAGAAAAATTCTGTGCTGAAAATTCCTCCTCAAACGGGTACCGGAGAACGCCAAAGAACAATC